>OX454333.1:50738196-50872696 GCA_949716465.1 Chalcosyrphus nemorum | reverse complement strand
TCAATTTAGTAATTTAATTAAATATTCTGAATTCAATTCAGAATTATGTATTCTGAATTTCGATCGAGAAAGATTTCACTCGAGTAACAAATTTTAATCGAATGAATCCTATTCATTCTATTGTTTGAGTGAGATCAAACAACAAATCTAAAGAATTTAATTTTCGAAATCAGCTCTGAGACGTTTTCCTATCAAAATATTTTTTTTTATAAAAAAGAAAATAAAAAAATTCTATGATGTTTGTAAACATATATATATCTTGCATGAATTGGCCAATAAAATAGTAGGAAAGAAGCCGCAATAACATGCACATATTTGCTCCATCTTTTTAACGATGGGTCGCTTTTCCGGGGCACATACTTCAAAAATGAGATTTTATTAGTGGAGCCTGTTATTCAGTCACGAAATCCCATATAAAATTTTAACTGTCAACAAATGTTTAAGATTAAGTTTATTGATATTCTAGCAGACATAAAGCTTTTTCTTTTGACAGTTTCGTAACATATTCTAGTCTTTAAGTTTCATGACAAAGTTCGAAACACGGGATACCAATTAGAAAAAATATTTTCTAATAGAAGTTAAAAGAAATTACAACAATAATTTTTGTTAATTAATTAATTTTTTTTCCAATGACCACGTGAATTTGTATTTAAAGGCACACTTTTACAAAATAGGCAGGAAAGTCGACACACGAAGTTAAATAGTCAAATCATTATAAAAATTTCATCTAAAATTAAGTTAACGTAGAATCTTTATTTCTGAAATATTTAATTTATTAAAGACACATTTTTTCAGTACGATTTTTTTCCTACAAGTAGAGTTGAACAAGTTCATTTTATTTTATTTATGAAAATTTTTCCTGTTTGTTGAGCTTTACTGAATGCTACCATTTATGTATTGAAGTGGATAAAGGGGCTGGGCTGGCCGAGTCAATTTGCTCAGCTTTCTTACTTATCGTTTAGCCTTCGGCTCCATAAAACTGGACTGGTAAGATGAGCGTTCTATAGAGCATTACTTTGGTCCGTCGAGTAAGGAGTTTTGAACCCAGTTGTTTAGCCAAACCGAAATAGCAGCGGTTTGCTAGGGTTATTCTTCATCGGATCTCTACAAAGGTGTCATTCGTAGGATTGATATTTGTTCCGAAGTAGGTGAACTCGTCTGCGTATCCTAGCTGTTGGTCGGATTTGTGAAAGATAGTGCCTTCCGTGTTGGCACCCGCCCTACGCACTATCTGATATTGAAGAAATCACATGACAGCGCATCTCCTTGCCTGAAGAGTAGTTTCCAAGTGGCACAAAGCATCGCGTGTCTTCCAGCGTTACGCGACGCATTTGGATAAGCTTTGCTGGTATCCCCAATTGGACCATCGCCTGGTAGAACTCAAGACGATGAATGCTGTCAAAGGCGACTTTAAAGTCGATGAAAAGGTCTTGAAATTCGTTGGTCTTTTCAAGGATTGGCCTGAGTATGAAAACTTGGTCTATTGCCCATCTGCCAGGCCGGAAGCCACACTGGTAAGTGCCGATTAGTGTGTTGCAGAAAGGATTTAGACGTTCACACAATACGTTAGATAGGATTTTATACGCGACATTTAACAGGGGTATGCTTCTGTAGTTCTTACAAGACATAGGAGCGCCTTTTTTTTAACATGGGGCATATAGAGCTGATACTCCAGTCGTCGGGCATGCGTTCCTTCACCCATACTTGGTTGATGACTTGATGCATGCACCCTACCAAGACATCACCTCCGTATTTAAAGAGTTCAGCTAGAAGCCCATCAGAGCCAGCGGCTTTGTTATTCAATATTGGGTGGGGGCGTTGGTTCTTCTTTGACTGGAGGTGGGTTCTCGTCTTGCTCTAGCACTCTCTCTATTCGCTGCCCGTTAAGTAACTGCTGGAAGTATTGCTTAAACACATCAACAATCCCCTGAGCGTCGGTGACTAGGTTGCTAGTCCCAGCTGCCAGCTGCTTGACTTTTCGAAAAAATTGCCGGATGTTGTTGCGCAATCGAGACTCCTCGATATCCTTGAGCTGGGAAAATGCTTGGTCCCTGTACTTTTTACGCAGGGTTCTCTTTTTCTCCCTTCTTCAGGTCCGGTACTCCTCTCTCGCTGCTCTTGTTTTGCGCTGGAGCGCTTTCTTGTGTACATCTTCTGTCATCCTCTTCCGCTGTACGCACTCATCATCATACCAAGGGCTCCTCCTTGGTGGTGGTTGGTAGCCAAGGGTGGTCACGGCTACCTCTTTGATGATGTTGCGGTATTCGGTCCACTGGTTGTTAGCGTTTGTTGTGGGTGGACCGTCAAAGGAAAGCCAGATTGTTGTGTGGAAATTGGATGTCTATAAATTTTTTACTAATTTTATAGTTATCTATATATATTAAAATTGGGCAAGTGTGAGGAGGACCTCGTGCAATAGTGTTCCGGACAGTTTATATTGTCATTAAATAGAAGGCAATATTATTCATATCCTGCATAGGCACACCTAATTCTGGTTTTGATATGAACAATGTAATGTTTAGTACGCATGTATGTCCTAGTAATACTGTGCTGAGATTCCAGTCCATTTTAACTTGCACTTTCAATATAAAAAATGTATTAAATTAGTGAAAAAATTGAGACTCGAGATATTAAACACTTCTGAAATTATGTTGACAGGAAAGATCGTTAAATTGTGTCTTTCGATTCTGTTTGTACGTCTGAATGACTAAATGAGTGAACCAATTTACTTCCAACTTGATGTAATTTTTTTTTTTTCATGTTGAAATTTTTATTCTAGCCCGCCTATTAGAATTGAATTACTTCACGTAGAGCCATTTTCACAAAAACGGGGTTTTCTCGAAAATTGTTTCAACGCTTTTGCTAAAATTTCACATATCAGTTATTTTAGGCGGAGGTACTCATTGAATTCAATCGCCTGGATGTAAACGCATTTATTAAACCAAATTGTATGTAAATCAGACCTTACGATTCTTTTCCAGCGGCAATTCTTGAAATTGAATGCCATGAAAACATATATAGGCACCACCATGTGTGGAAAAAAAAAGCTCTTCCATAAGGCCTGTATTTTTCTGAGACAGAGTATAGATGCCACATTTCTCAATCTCTTTGCCCTATTACCTACTATGCTGTTTGTTCGACGCTTAAATACCTACATATATTCTATATGTAGTTACATCTATTACTACGTTTATATACAGCATCGAAGACTGATGACCAGATAATTTTATTCGGCAGATAACTGATATATACCTAGAATAAGTGCTATACGCCTATTTAAAAATGTTATTTTTTTTTATCTGACGGTCAAGTGTTATCTGATTACTTATCCGGCGATTGAAAAATCGGCCCTAATTCGAGTATAGTGAAATTTGTAATTTAAAAAAAGGATATTTTAAACAAAAACAAACAGCCTTTAAAATCCTGGCGGGTTCGTCGATAACCCAACTTTTTAATCGTAGAATTGCCTTTACTCAAAAAGGTGTTGGTATTTTTAATTATATTCCAAGCAACTGAATCAGCACATATTTATCTTTATAATATGTGTTAGCCATAAACTATATCTAAACAGAAGAATTAGACTTATTTCTTCATTTAAGTATACATTTTTAAAACCAAAACTTTGTGCATGCTCGAATCACACGTTTTCACAGTTGACCACTATTCGTCTGTAGAATTTCTTCATCCTAAAATTACAATATAAATACCTTTTCTTCAGTCGAGTTAACGATGATGGATCTATTGTTTTTTTTAGCTAAATAGATACATAATAAGATTTTTTTTATTAAAGTAATCGAACTGAAGTTTATTTTAATTCTTTTTGGTTTTCAAGCATTTATGTTTAATTCCTTATTTCAACGCAAACATACACTTGTATGAATATATACTTTGAACAATAAAAAAATTGATGCAAAAAAGGTAAACCAGACGATAAATAAAAGTATTTCACAAGTAAATATGTATATATCAAAAGTAAAATAATCAAACAACAAATAATTATTATATAAATAAAATAAGAAAGAAATACCCATGCACTTGCAACAATTCCATAGTTCCATAATAACAAAATATATTTTTTTAACATCATAAATAAGCCAGCGCACTTTCTAAACACAGCCGCCACGGCTCAATGGCTTTGTTTAGTGTGGGAAATTTAAATCTTCAATTGCCTTTTTTTAGTGATAAAAATGGGACAAATTTGTAATTATTTTTTTAATCGGAAATGTAAACAATTCAAATTTGACAGAATGGATCTTCATCTTGTTAAGAATTCGATTTGAACACGCCAGCTACATAATCCTTTTTTTGGACCTGTAGATGGGCTGATTAAACTTCTAATCCTTCATCACACGTATTCACCGATACAAAATAAAGAGAGGATTTTGGTACTCTAAATTTTTGGTGTTTAGTGAAGAGCGGGGGGAGTGGACTATCTATTATAGATTATTTGCGATTGTAGCTCTTTATCGATGGTCATATTTTACAGTGGAAAACGATTTGCCTACAAGCTGCTTTTCCAAAAAATTGACCCATTTACCCATACTATCACATTGTCAAACAAGTATGGGTCAATTTTCTTGGAAATGAGAATGTCATTCAGTAGATATTTATAAACTGATGTAAATCGCTAAAAGCGTAAAAGGAATTTTAAAAATATTCAAATTTTTTCCCATATTTAAAATGAACTCCTAAGCAAATGATTAAGATGAAAATAAATGAAAATTAAAAATCGTCACAAATAATTTTTAGATAAACAAATGCTAAAAAAATTAAGGATAAGCCATAGTGTGTTTATTTTCTCAATATAAATGTTTTATAAAAATAAATATACGTGGGTTCCAAACAAAGTGAAACTATAATGCCTTTTGTAGTGTACATTTTATGCAGTTGTTTAGAGGAATTTCAAGCTAAAAATCACTTATTTTTCTGTTCGCCTAAGCGGATTCGGCATATTATACATATATGTGAATTTATATAATCCATAATGAATTTAGGAACGCAAATTATTTTTTACTGCATTCATATTTTTTTCTTTTCTATTTAGAAAAAACTAAGAACACAATAATATTTAATTTCCATTGAGGACACTAGATTTTGATCTCAGATCATAAATTTTTCGAGTCCAATTCTTATGCGACTGAAATGTCTCTTCAAATTGAGGTTCTACAGCAAAATAATATTAATTTCACTGTCCTTTGGGAAATTATAGAAATGAAGAGCATTCTGCTGCAGGATAAAACCATCCGCTTTTAGCATCCAATGCTTCCAAAAGCTATAAAATTGACAAAAAATAAATACTGTCAAAGTACACATGTACCAAAATATTCCATGTTTTGTAATGAGCCTACAAGTCTCCACTTATTTCGCGCGGAAAAAATACAAACTGTCATTTTTCGGACAGAAGCGGAACCTTTGTGGTCAAAACGGAACGAAGTGCATAGAAGATATTTAGCGTGGGGTTTTTTCGACATATTCAATTTAGTAATTTAATTAAATATTCTGAATTCAATTCAGAATTATGTATTCTGAATTTCGATCGAGAAAGATTTCACTCGAGTAACAAATTTTAATCGAATGAATCCTATTCATTCTATTGTTTGAGTGAGATCAAACAACAAATCTAAAGAATTTAATTTTCGAAATCAGCTCTGAGACGTTTTCCTATCAAAATATTTTTTTTTATAAAAAAGAAAATAAAAAAATTCTATGATGTTTGTAAACATATATATATCTTGCATGAATTGGCCAATAAAATAGTAGAAAAGAAGCCGCAATAACATGCACATATTTGTTCCATCTTTTTAACGATGGGTCGCTTTTCCGGGGCACATACTTCAAAAATGAGATTTTATTAGTGGAGCCTGTTATTCAGTCACGGAATCCCATATAAAATTTTAACTGTCAACAAATGTTTAATGATTAAGTTTATTGATATTCTAGCAGACATAAAGCTTTTTCTTTTGACAGTTTCGTAACATATTCTAGTCTTTAAGTTTCATGACAAAGTTCGAAACACGGGATACCAATTAGAAAAAATATTTTCTAATAGAAGTTAAAAGAAATTACAACAATAATTTTTGTTAATTAATTAATTTTTTTTCCAATGACCACGTGAATTTGTATTTAAAGGCACACTTTTACAAAATAGGCAGGAAAGTCGACACACGAAGTTAAATAGTCAAATCATTATAAAAATTTCATCTAAAATTAAGTTAACGTAGAATCTTTATTTCTGAAATATTTAATTTATTAAAGACACATTTTTTCAGTACGATTTTTTTCCTACAAGTAGAGTTGAACAAGTTCATTTTATTTTATTTATGAAAATTTTTCCTGTTTGTTGAGCTTTACTGAATGCTACCATTTATGTATTGAAGTGGATAAAGGGGCTGGGCTGGCCGAGTCAATTTGCTCAGCTTTCTTACTTATCGTTTAGCCTTCGGCTCCATAAAACTGGACTGGTAAGATGAGCGTTCTATAGAGCATTACTTTGGTCCGTCGAGTAAGGAGTTTTGAACCCAGTTGTTTAGCCAAACTGAAATAGCAGCGGTTTGCTAGGGTTATTCTTCATCGGATCTCTACAAAGGTGTCATTCGTAGGATTGATATTTGTTCCGAAGTAGGTGAACTCGTCTGCGTATCCTAGCTGTTGGTCGGATTTGTGAAAGATAGTGCCTTCCGTGTTGGCACCCGCCCTACGCACTATCTGATATTGAAGAAATCACATGACAGCGCATCTCCTTGCCTGAAGAGTAGTTTCCAAGTGGCACAAAGCATCGCGTGTCTTCCAGCGTTACGCGACGCATTTGGATAAGCTTTGCTGGTATCCCCAATTGGACCATCGCCTGGTAGAGCTCAAGACGATGAATGCTCAAGGATTGGCCTGAGTATGAAAACTTGGTCTATTGCCCATCTGCCAGGCCGGAAGCCACACTGGTAAGTGCCGATTAGTGTGTTGCAGAAAGGATTTAGACGTTCACACAATACGTTAGATAGGATGTTATACGCGACATTTAACAGGGGTATGCTTCTGTAGTTCTTACAAGACATAGGAGCGCCTTTTTTTAACATGGGGCATATAGAGCTGATACTCCAGTCGTCGGGCATGCGTTCCTTCACCCATACTTGGTTGATGACTTGATGCATGCACCCTACCAAGACATCACCTCCGTATTTAAAGAGTTCAGCTGGAAGCCCATCAGAGCCAGCGGCTTTGTTATTCAATATTGGGTGGGGGCGTTGGTTCTTCTTTGACTGGAGGTGGGTTCTCGTCTTGCTCTAGCACTCTCTCTATTCGCTGCCCGTTAAGTAACTGCTGGAAGTATTGCTTAAACACATCAACAATCCCCTGAGCGTCGGTGACTAGGTTGCTAGTCCCAGCTGCCAGCTCCTTGGCTTTTCGAAAAAATTGCCGGATGTTGTTGCGCAATCGAGACTCCTCGATATCCTTGAGCTGGGAAAATGCTTGGTCCCTGTACTTTTTACGCAGGGTTCTTTTTTTCTCCCTTCTTCAGGTCCGGTACTCCTCTCTCGCTGCTCTTATTTTGCGCTGGAGCGCTTTCTTGTGTGCATCTTCTGTCACCCTCTTCCGCTGTACGCACTCATCATCATACCAAGGGCTCCTCCTTGGTGGTGGTTGGTAGCCAAGGGTGGTCACGGCTACCTCTTTGATGATGTTGCGGTATTCGGTCCACTGGTTGTTAGCGTTTGTTGTGGGTGGACCGTCAAAGGAAAGCCAGATTGCTGTGTGGAAATTGGATGTCTATAAATTTTTTATTAATTTTATAGTTATCTATATATATTAAAATTGGGCAAGTGTGAGGAGGACCTCGTGCAATAGTGTTCCGGACAGTTTATATTGTCATTAAATAGAAGGCAATATTACTCATATCCTGCATAGGCACACCTAATTCTGGTTTTGATATGAACAATGTAATGTTTAGTACGCATGTATGTCCTAGTAATACTGTGCTGAGATTCCAGTCCATTTTAACTTGCACTTTCAATATAAAAAATGTATTAAATTAGTGAAAAAATTGAAACTCGAGATATTAAACACTTCTGAAATTATGTTGACAGGAAAGATCGTTAAATTGTGTCTTTCGATTCTGTTTGTACGTCTGAATGACTAAATGAGTGAACCAATTTACTTCCAACTTGATGTAATTTTTTTTTTTCATGTTGAAATTTTTATTCTAGCCCGCCTATTAGAATTGAATTACTTCACGTAGAGCCATTTTCACAAAAACGGGGTTTTCTCGAAAATTGTTTCAACGCTTTTGCTAAAATTTCACATATCAGTTATTTTAGGCGGAGGTACTCATTGAATTCAATCGCCTGGATGTAAACGCATTTATTAAACCAAATTGTATGTAAATCAGACCTTACGATTCTTTTCCAGCGGCAATTCTTGAAATTGAATGCCATGAAAACATATATAGGCACCACCATGTGTGGAAAAAAAAGCTCTTCCATAAGGCCTGTATTTTTCTGAGACAGAGTATAGATGCCACATTTCTCAATCTCTTTGCCCTATTACCTACTATGCTGGTTGTTCGACGCTTAAATACCTACATATATTCTATATGTAGTCTATTACTACTTTTATATACAGCATCGAAGACTGATGACCAGATAATTTTATTCGGCAGATAACTGATATATACCTAGAATAAGTGCTATACGCCTATTTAAAAATGTTATTTTTTGTTATCTGACGGTCAAGTGTTATCTGATTACTTATCCGGCGATTGAAAAATCGGCCCTAATTCGAGTATAGTGAAATTTGTAATTTAAAAAAAGGATATTTTAAACAAAAACAAACAGCCTTTAAAATCCTGGCGGGTTCGTCGATAACCCAACTTTTCAATCGTAAATATGTATATTGCCTTTACTCAAGAAGGTGTTGGTATTTTTAATTATATTCCAAGCAACTGAATCAGCACATATTTATCTTTATAATATGTGTTAGCCATAAACTATATCTAAACAGAAGAATTAGACTTATTTCTTCATTTAAGTATACATTTTTAAAACCAAAACTTTGTGCATGCTCGAATCACACGTTTTCACAGTTGACCACTATTCGTCTGTAGAATTTCTTCATCCTAAACTTTCAATATAAATACCTTTTCTTCAGTCGAGTTAACGATGATGGATCTATTGTTTTTTTAGCTAAATAGATACATAATAAGATTTTTTTATTAAAGTAATCGAACTGAAGTTTATTTTAATTCTTTTTGGTTTTCAAGCATTTATGTTTAATTCCTTATTTCAACGCAAACATACACTTGTATGAATATATACTTTGAACAATAAAAAAATTGATGCAAAAAAGGTAAACCAGACGATAAATAAAACTATTTCACAAGTAAATATGTATATATCAAAAGTAAAATAATCAAACAACAAATAATTATTATATAAATAAAATAAGAAAGAAATACCCATGCACTTGCAACAATTCCATAGTTCCATAATAACAAAATATATTTTTTTAACATCATAAATAAGCCATCGCACTTTCTAAACACAGCCGCCACGGCTCAATGGCTTTGTTTAGTGTGGGAAATTTAAATCTTCAATTGCCTTTTTTTAGTGATAAAAATGGGACAAATTTGTAATTATTTTTTTAATCGGAAATGTAAACAATTCAAATTTGACAGAATGGATCTTCATCTTGTTAAGAATTCGATTTGAACAAGCCAGCTACATAATCCTTTTTTTGGACCTGTAGATGGGCTGATTAAACTTCTAATCCTTCATCACACGTATTCACCGATACAAAATAAAGAGAGGATTTTGGTACTCTAAATTTTTGGTGTTTAGTGAAGAGCGGGGGAGTGGACTATCTATTATAGATTATTTGCGATTGTAGCTCTTTATCGATGGTCATATTTTACAGTGGAAAACGATTTGCCTACAAGCTGCTTTTCCAAAAAATTGACCCATTTACCCATACTATCACATTGTCAAACAAGTATGGGTCAATTTTCTTGGAAATGAGAATGTCATTCAGTAGATATTTATAAACTGATGTAAATCGCTAAAAGCGTAAAAGGAATTTTAAAAATATTCAAATTTTTTCCCATATTTAAAATGAACTCCTAAGCAAATGATTAAGATGAAAATAAATGAAAATTAAAAATCGTCACAAATAATTTTTAGATAAACAAATGCTAAAAAAATTAAGGATAAGCCATAGTGTGTTTATTTTCTCAATATAAATGTTTTATAAAAATAAATATACGTGGGTTCCAAACAAAGTGAAACTATAATGCCTTTTGTAGTGTACATTTTATGCAGTTGTTTAGAGGAATTTCAAGCTAAAAATCACTTATTTTTCTGTTCGCCTAAGCGGATTCGGCATATTATACATATATGTGAATTTATATAATCCATAATGAATTTAGGAACGCAAATTATTTTTTACTGCATTCATATTTTTTTCTTTTCTATTTAGAAAAAACTAAGAACACAATAATATTTAATTTCCATTGAGGACACTAGATTTTGATCTCAGATCATAAATTTTTCGAGTCCAATTCTTATGCGACTGAAATGTCTCTTCAAATTGAGGTTCTACAGCAAAATAATATTAATTTCACTGTCCTTTGGGAAATTATAGAAATGAAGAGCATTCTGCTGCAGGAAAAAACCATCCGCTTTTAGCATCCAATGCTTCCAAAAGCTATAAAATTGACAAAAAATAAATACTGTCAAAGTACACATGTACCAAAATATTCCATGTTTTGTAATGAGCCTACAAGTCTCCACTTATTTCGCGCGGAAAAAATACAAACTGTCATTTTTCGGACAGAAGCGGAACCTTTGTGGTCAAAACGGAACGAAGTGCATAGAAGATATTTAGTGTGGGGTTTTTTCGACATATTCAATTTAGTAATTTAATTAAATATTCTGAATTCAATTCAGAATTATGTATTCTGAATTTCGATCGAGAAAGATTTCACTCGAGTAACAAATTTTAATCGAATGAATCCTATTCATTCTATTGTTTGAGTGAGATCAAACAACAAATCTAAAGAATTTAATTTTCGAAATCAGCTCTGAGACGTTTTCCTATCAAAATATTTTTTTTTATAAAAAAGAAAATAAAAAAATTCTATGATGTTTGTAAACATATATATATCTTGCATGAATTGGCCAATAAAATAGTAGGAAAGAAGCCGCAATAACATGCACATATTTGTTCCATCTTTTTAACGATGGGTCGCTTTTCCGGGGCACATACTTCAAAAATGAGATTTTATTAGTGGAGCCTGTTCTTCAGTCACGAAATCCAATATAAAATTTTAACTGTCAACAAATGTTTAATGATTAAGTTTATTGATATTCTAGCAGACATAAAGCTTTTTCTTTTAACAGTTTCGTAACATATTCTAGTCTTTAAGTTTCATGACAAAGTTCGAAACACGGGATACCAATTAGAAAAAATATTTTCTAATAGAAGTTAAAAGAAATTACAACAATAATTTTTGTTAATTAATTAATTTTTTTTCCAATGACCACGTGAATTTGTATTTAAAGGCACACTTTTACAAAATAGGCAGGAAAGTCGACACACGAAGTTAAATAGTCAGATCATTATAAAAATTTCATCTAAAATTAAGTTAACGTAGAATCTTTATTTCTGAAATATTTAATTTATTAAAGACACATTTTTTCAGTACGATTTTTTTTTTACAAGTAGAGTTGAACAAGTTCATTTTATTTTATTTATGAAAATTTTTCCTGTTTGTTGAGCTTTACTGAATGCTACCATTTATGTATTGAAGTGGATAAAGGGGCTGGGCTGGCCGAGTCAATTTTCTCATCTTTCTTACTTATCGTTTAGCCTTCGGCTCCATAAAACTGGACTGGTAAGATGAGCGTTCTATAGAGCATTACTTTGGTCCGTCGAGTAAGGAGTTTTGAACCCAGTTGTTTAGCCAAACCGAAATAGCAGCGGTTTGCTAGGGTTATTCTTCATCGGATCTCTACAAAGGTGTCATTCGTAGGATTGATATTTGTTCCGAAGTAGGTGAACTCGTCTGCGTATCCTAGCTGTTGGTCGGATTTGTGAAAGATAGTGCCTTCCGTGTTGGCACCCGCCCTACGCACTATCTGATATTGAAGAAATCACATGACAGCGCATCTCCTTGCCTGAAGAGTAGTTTCCAAGTGGCACAAAGCATCGCGTGTCTTCCAGCGTTACGCGACGCATTTGGATAAGCTTTGCTGGTATCCCCAATTGGACCATCGCCTGATAGAGCTCAAGACGATGAATGCTGTCAAAGGCGACTTTAAAGTCGATGAAAAGGTCTTGAAATTCGTTGGTCTTTTCAAGGATTGGCCTGAGTATGAAAACTTGGTCTATTGCCCATCTGCCAGGCCGGAAGCCACAGAAGGTTGCAGAAAGGTTTTAGACGTTCACACAATACGTTAGATAGGATTTTATACGCGACATTTAACAGGGGTATGCTTCTGTAGTTCTTACAAGGCATAGGAGCGCCTTTTTTTTAACATGGGGCATATAGAGCTGATACTCCAGTCGTCGGGCATGCGTTCCTTCACCCATACTTGGTTGATGACTTGATGCATGCACCCTACCAAGACATCACCTCCGTATTTAAAGAGTTCAGCTGGAAGCCCATCAGAGCCAGCGGCTTTGTTATTCAATATTGGGTGGGGGCGTTGGTTCTTCTTTGACTGGAGGTGGGTTCTCGTCTTGCTCTAGCACTCTCTCTATTCGCTGCCCGTTAAGTAACTGCTGGAAGTATTGCTTAAACACATCAACAATCCCCTGAGCGTCGGTGACTAGGTTGCTAGTCCCAGCTGCCAGCTGCTTGACTTTTCGAAAAAATTGCCGGATGTTGTTGCGCAATCGAGACTCCTCGATATCCTTGAGCTGGGAAAATGCTTGGTCCCTGTACTTTTTACGCAGGGTTCTCTTTTTCTCCCTTCTTCAGGTCCGGTACTCCTCTCTCGCTGCTCTTGTTTTGCGCTGGAGCGCTTTCCTCTTCCGCTGTACGCACTCATCATCATACCAAGGGCTCCTCCTTGGTGGTGGTTGGTAGCCAAGGGTGGTCACGGCTACCTCTTTGATGATGTTGCGGTATTCGGTCCACTGGTTGTTAGCGTTTGTTGTGGGTGGACCGTCAAAGGAAAGCCAGATTGTTGTGTGGAAATTGGATGTCTATAAATTTTTTACTAATTTTATAGTTATCTATATATATTAAAATTGGGCAAGTGTGAGGAGGACCTCGTGCAATAGTGTTCCGGACAGTTTATATTGTCATTAAATAGAAGGCAATATTATTCATATCCTGCATAGGCACACCTAATTCTGGTTTTGATATGAACAATGTAATGTTTAGTACGCATGTATGTCCTAGTAATACTGTGCTGAGATTCCAGTCCATTTTAACTTGCACTTTCAATATAAAAAATGTATTAAATTAGTGAAAAAATTGAAACTCGAGATGTTAAACACTTCTGAAATTATGTTGACAGGAAAGATCGTTAAATTGTGTCTTTCGGTTCTGTTTGTACGTCTGAATGACTAAATGAGTGAACCAATTTACTTCCAACTTGATGTAATTTTTTTTTTCATGTTGAAATTTTTATTCTAGCCCGCCTATTAGAATTGAATTACTTCACGTAGAGCCATTTTCACAAAAACGGGGTTTTCTCGAAAATTGTTTCAACGCTTTTGCTAAAATTTCACATATCAGTTATTTTAGGCGGAGGTACTCATTGAATTCAATCGCCTGGATGTAAACGCATTTATTAAACCAAATTGTATGTAAATCAGACCTTACGATTCTTTTCCAGCGGCAATTCTTGAAATTGAATGCCATGAAAACATATATAGGCACCACCATGTGTGGAAAAAAAAAACCTTCCATAAGGCCTGTATTTTTCTGAGACAGAGTATAGATGCCACATTTCTCAATCTCTTTGCCCTATTACCTACTATGCTGTTTGTTCGACGCTTAAATACCTACATATATTCTATATGTAGTTACATCTATTACTACGTTTATATACAGCATCGAAGACTGATGACCAGATAATTTTATTCGGCAGATAACTGATATACACCTAGAATAAGTGCTATACGCCTATTTAAAAATGTTATTTTTTGTTATCTGACGGTCAAGTGTTATCTGATTACTTATCCGGCGATTGAAAAATCGGCCCTAATTCGAGTATAGTGAAATTTGTAATTTAAAAAAAGGATATTTTAAACAAAAACAAACAGCCTTTAAAATCCTGGCGGGTTCGTCGATAACCCAACTTTTCAATCGTAAATATGTATATTGCCTTTACTCAAGAAGGTGTTGGTATTTTTAATTATATTCCAAGCAACTGAATCAGCACATATTTATCTTTATAATATGTGTTAGCCATAAACTATATCTAAACAGAAGAATTAGACTTATTTCTTCATTTAAGTATACATTTTTAAAACCAAAACTTTGTGCATGCTTGAATCACACGTTTTCACAGTTGACCACTATTCGTCTGTAGAATTTCTTCATCCTAAACTTTCAATATAAATACCTTTTCTTCAGTCGAGTTAACGATGATGGATCTATTGTTTTTTTAGCTAAATAGATACATAATAAGATTTTTTTATTAAAGTAATCGAACTGAAGTTTATTTTAATTCTTTTTGGTTTTCAAGCATTTATGTTTAATTCCTTATTTCAACGCAAACATACACTTGTATGAATATATACTTTGAACAATAAAAAAATTGATGCAAAAAAGGTAAACCAGACGATAAATAAAACTATTTCACAAGTAAATATGTATATATCAAAAGTAAAATAATCAAACAACAAATAATTATTATATAAATAAAATAAGAAAGAAATACCCATGCACTTGCAACAATTCCATAGTTCCATAATAACAAAATATATTTTTTTAACATCATAAATAAGCCATCGCACTTTCTAAACACAGCCGCCACGGCTCAATGGCTTTGTTTAGTGTGGGAAATTTAAATCTTCAATTGCCTTTTTTTAGTGATAAAAATGGGACAAATTTGTAATTATTTTTTTAATCGGAAATGTAAACAATTCAAATTTGACAGAATGGATCTTCATCTTGTTAAGAATTCGATTTGAACAAGCCAGCTACATAATCCTTTTTTTGGACCTGTAGATGGGCTGATTAAACTTCTAATCCTTCATCACACGTATTCACCGATACAAAATAAAGAGAGGATTTTGGTACTCTAAATTTTTGGTGTTTAGTGAAGAGCGGGGGGAGTGGACTATCTATTATAGATTATTTGCGATTGTAGCTCTTTATCGATGGTCATATTTTACAGTGGAAAACGATTTGCCTACAAGCTGCTTTTCCAAAAAATTGACCCATTTACCCATACTATCACATTGTCAAACAAGTATGGGTCAATTTTCTTGGAAATGAGAATGTCATTCAGTAGATATTTATAAACTGATGTAAATCGCTAAAAGCGTAAAAGGAATTTTAAAAATATTCAAATTTTTTCCCATATTTAAAATGAACTCCTAAGCAAATGATTAAGATGAAAATAAATGAAAATTAAAAATCGTCACAAATAATTTTTAGATAAACAAATGCTAAAAAAATTAAGGATAAGCCATAGTGTGTTTATTTTCTCAATATAAATGTTTTATAAAAATAAATATACGTGGGTTCCAAACAAAGTGAAACTATAATGCCTTTTGTAGTGTACATTTTATGCAGTTGTTTAGAGGAATTTCAAGCTAAAAATCACTTATTTTTCTGTTCGCCTAAGCGGATTCGGCATATTATACATATATGTGAATTTATATAATCCATAATGAATTTAGGAACGCAAATTATTTTTTACTGCATTCATATTTTTTTCTTTTCTATTTAGAAAAAACTAAGAACACAATAATATTTAATTTCCATTGAGGACACTAGATTTTGATCTCAGATCATAAATTTTTCGAGTCCAATTCTTATGCGACTGAAATGTCTCTTCAAATTGAGGTTCTACAGCAAAATAATATTAATTTCACTGTCCTTTGGGA
This sequence comes from Chalcosyrphus nemorum, assembly GCA_949716465.1. Lineage (NCBI taxonomy): Eukaryota > Metazoa > Arthropoda > Insecta > Diptera > Syrphidae > Chalcosyrphus > Chalcosyrphus nemorum. Next base: position 50,856,640 of record OX454333.1, on the reverse strand, counting down.
AATTATAGAAATGAAGAGCATTCTGCTGCAGGAAAAAACCATCCGCTTTTAGCATCCAATGCTTCCAAAAGCTATAAAATTGACAAAAAATAAATACTGTCAAAGTACACATGTACCAAAATATTCCATGTTTTGTAATGAGCCTACAAGTCTCCACTTATTTCGCGCGGAAAAAATACAAACTGTCATTTTTCGGACAGAAGCGGAACCTTTGTGGTCAAAACGGAACGAAGTGCATAGAAGATATTTAGTGTGGGGTTTTTTCGACATATTCAATTTAGTAATTTAATTAAATATTCTGAATTCAATTCAGAATTATGTATTCTGAATTTCGATCGAGAAAGATTTCACTCGAGTAACAAATTTTAATCGAATGAATCCTATTCATTCTATTGTTTGAGTGAGATCAAACAACAAATCTAAAGAATTTAATTTTCGAAATCAGCTCTGAGACGTTTTCCTATCAAAATATTTTTTTTTATAAAAAAGAAAATAAAAAAATTCTATGATGTTTGTAAACATATATATATCTTGCATGAATTGGCCAATAAAATAGTAGGAAAGAAGCCGCAATAACATGCACATATTTGTTCCATCTTTTTAACGATGGGTCGCTTTTCCGGGGCACATACTTCAAAAATGAGATTTTATTAGTGGAGCCTGTTCTTCAGTCACGAAATCCAATATAAAATTTTAACTGTCAACAAATGTTTAATGATTAAGTTTATTGATATTCTAGCAGACATAAAGCTTTTTCTTTTAACAGTTTCGTAACATATTCTAGTCTTTAAGTTTCATGACAAAGTTCGAAACACGGGATACCAATTAGAAAAAATATTTTCTAATAGAAGTTAAAAGAAATTACAACAATAATTTTTGTTAATTAATTAATTTTTTTTCCAATGACCACGTGAATTTGTATTTAAAGGCACACTTTTACAAAATAGGCAGGAAAGTCGACACACGAAGTTAAATAGTCAGATCATTATAAAAATTTCATCTAAAATTAAGTTAACGTAGAATCTTTATTTCTGAAATATTTAATTTATTAAAGACACATTTTTTCAGTACGATTTTTTTTTTACAAGTAGAGTTGAACAAGTTCATTTTATTTTATTTATGAAAATTTTTCCTGTTTGTTGAGCTTTACTGAATGCTACCATTTATGTATTGAAGTGGATAAAGGGGCTGGGCTGGCCGAGTCAATTTTCTCAGCTTTCTTACTTATCGTTTAGCCTTCGGCTCCATAAAACTGGACTGGTAAGATGAGCGTTCTATAGAGCATTACTTTGGTCCGTCGAGTAAGGAGTTTTGAACCCAGTTGTTTAGCCAAACCGAAATAGCAGCGGTTTGCTAGGGTTATTCTTCATCGGATCTCTACAAAGGTGTCATTCGTAGGATTGATATTTGTTCCGAAGTAGGTGAACTCGTCTGCGTATCCTAGCTGTTGGTCGGATTTGTGAAAGATAGTGCCTTCCGTGTTGGCACCCGCCCTACGCACTATCTGATATTGAAGAAATCACATGACAGCGCATCTCCTTGCCTGAAGAGTAGTTTCCAAGTGGCACAAAGCATCGCGTGTCTTCCAGCGTTACGCGACGCATTTGGATAAGCTTTGCTGGTATCCCCAATTGGACCATCGCCTGATAGAGCTCAAGACGATGAATGCTGTCAAAGGCGACTTTAAAGTCGATGAAAAGGTCTTGAAATTCGTTGGTCTTTTCAAGGATTGGCCTGAGTATGAAAACTTGGTCTATTGCCCATCTGCCAGGCCGGAAGCCACAGAAGGTTGCAGAAAGGTTTTAGACGTTCACACAATACGTTAGATAGGATTTTATACGCGACATTTAACAGGGGTATGCTTCTGTAGTTCTTACAAGGCATAGGAGCGCCTTTTTTTTAACATGGGGCATATAGAGCTGATACTCCAGTCGTCGGGCATGCGTTCCTTCACCCATACTTGGTTGATGACTTGATGCATGCACCCTACCAAGACATCACCTCCGTATTTAAAGAGTTCAGCTGGAAGCCCATCAGAGCCAGCGGCTTTGTTATTCAATATTGGGTGGGGGCGTTGGTTCTTCTTTGACTGGAGGTGGGTTCTCGTCTTGCTCTAGCACTCTCTCTATTCGCTGCCCGTTAAGTAACTGCTGGAAGTATTGCTTAAACACATCAACAATCCCCTGAGCGTCGGTGACTAGGTTGCTAGTCCCAGCTGCCAGCTGCTTGACTTTTCGAAAAAATTGCCGGATGTTGTTGCGCAATCGAGACTCCTCGATATCCTTGAGCTGGGAAAATGCTTGGTCCCTGTACTTTTTACGCAGGGTTCTCTTTTTCTCCCTTCTTCAGGTCCGGTACTCCTCTCTCGCTGCTCTTGTTTTGCGCTGGAGCGCTTTCTTGTGTACATCTTCTGTCATCCTCTTCCGCTGTACGCACTCATCATCATACCAAGGGCTCCTCCTTGGTGGTGGTTGGTAGCCAAGGGTGGTCACGGCTACCTCTTTGATGATGTTGCGGTATTCGGTCCACTGGTTGTTAGCGTTTGTTGTGGGTGGACCGTCAAAGGAAAGCCAGATTGTTGTGTGGAAATTGGATGTCTATAAATTTTTTACTAATTTTATAGTTATCTATATATATTAAAATTGGGCAAGTGTGAGGAGGACCTCGTGCAATAGTGTTCCGGACAGTTTATATTGTCATTAAATAGAAGGCAATATTATTCATATCCTGCATAGGCACACCTAATTCTGGTTTTGATATGAACAATGTAATGTTTAGTACGCATGTATGTCCTAGTAATACTGTGCTGAGATTCCAGTCCATTTTAACTTGCACTTTCAATATAAAAAATGTATTAAATTAGTGAAAAAATTGAAACTCGAGATGTTAAACACTTCTGAAATTATGTTGACAGGAAAGATCGTTAAATTGTGTCTTTCGGTTCTGTTTGTACGTCTGAATGACTAAATGAGTGAACCAATTTACTTCCAACTTGATGTAATTTTTTTTTTCATGTTGAAATTTTTATTCTAGCCCGCCTATTAGAATTGAATTACTTCACGTAGAGCCATTTTCACAAAAACGGGGTTTTCTCGAAAATTGTTTCAACGCTTTTGCTAAAATTTCACATATCAGTTATTTTAGGCGGAGGTACTCATTGAATTCAATCGCCTGGATGTAAACGCATTTATTAAACCAAATTGTATGTAAATCAGACCTTACGATTCTTTTCCAGCGGCAATTCTTGAAATTGAATGCCATGAAAACATATATAGGCACCACCATGTGTGGAAAAAAAAAACCTTCCATAAGGCCTGTATTTTTCTGAGACAGAGTATAGATGCCACATTTCTCAATCTCTTTGCCCTATTACCTACTATGCTGTTTGTTCGACGCTTAAATACCTACATATATTCTATATGTAGTTACATCTATTACTACGTTTATATACAGCATCGAAGACTGATGACCAGATAATTTTATTCGGCAGATAACTGATATACACCTAGAATAAGTGCTATACGCCTATTTAAAAATGTTATTTTTTGTTATCTGACGGTCAAGTGTTATCTGATTACTTATCCGGCGATTGAAAAATCGGCCCTAATTCGAGTATAGTGAAATTTGTAATTTAAAAAAAGGATATTTTAAACAAAAACAAACAGCCTTTAAAATCCTGGCGGGTTCGTCGATAACCCAACTTTTCAATCGTAAATATGTATATTGCCTTTACTCAAGAAGGTGTTGGTATTTTTAATTATATTCCAAGCAACTGAATCAGCACATATTTATCTTTATAATATGTGTTAGCCATAAACTATATCTAAACAGAAGAATTAGACTTATTTCTTAATTTAAGTATACATTTTTAAAACCAAAACTTTGTGCATGCTCGAATCACACGTTTTCACAGTTGACCACTATTCGTCTGTAGAATTTCTTCATCCTAAACTTTCAATATAAATACCTTTTCTTCAGTCGAGTTAACGATGATGGATCTATTGTTTTTTTAGCTAAATAGATACATAATAAGATTTTTTTATTAAAGTAATCGAACTGAAGTTTATTTTAATTCTTTTTGGTTTTCAAGCATTTATGTTTAATTCCTTATTTCAACGCAAACATACACTTGTATGAATATATACTTTGAACAATAAAAAAATTGATGCAAAAAAGGTAAACCAGACGATAAATAAAACTATTTCACAAGTAAATATGTATATATCAAAAGTAAAATAATCAAACAACAAATAATTATTATATAAATAAAATAAGAAAGAAATACCCATGCACTTGCAACAATTCCATAGTTCCATAATAACAAAATATATTTTTTTAACATCATAAATAAGCCATCGCACTTTCTAAACACAGCCGCCACGGCTCAATGGCTTTGTTTAGTGTGGGAAATTTAAATCTTCAATTGCCTTTTTTTAGTGATAAAAATGGGACAAATTTGTAATTATTTTTTTAATCGGAAATGTAAACAATTCAAATTTGACAGAATGGATCTTCATCTTGTTAAGAATTCGATTTGAACAAGCCAGCTACATAATCCTTTTTTTGGACCTGTAGATGGGCTGATTAAACTTCTAATCCGATACCGATAAACTTCTACCGATACAAAATAAAGAGAGGATTTTGGTACTCTAAATTTTTGGTGTTTAGTGAAGAGCGGGGGGAGTGGACTATCTATTATAGATTATTTGCGATTGTAGCTCTTTATCGATGGTCATATTTTACAGTGGAAAACGATTTGCCTACAAGCTGCTTTTCCAAAAAATTGACCCATTTACCCATACTATCACATTGTCAAACAAGTATGGGTCAATTTTCTTGGAAATGAGAATGTCATTCAGTAGATATTTATAAACTGATGTAAATCGCTAAAAGCGTAAAAGGAATTTTAAAAATATTAAAATTTTTTCCCATATTTAAAATGAACTCCTAAGCAAATGATTAAGATGAAAATAAATGAAAATTAAAAATCGTCACAAATAATTTTTAGATAAACAAATGCTAAAAAAATTAAGGATAAGCCATAGTGTGTTTATTTTCTCAATATAAATGTTTTATAAAAATAAATATACGTGGGTTCCAAACAAAGTGAAACTATAATGCCTTTTGTAGTGTACATTTTATGCAGTTGTTTAGAGGAATTTCAAGCTAAAAATCACTTATTTTTCTGTTCGCCTAAGCGGATTCGGCATATTATACATATATGTGAATTTATATAATCCATAATGAATTTAGGAACGCAAATTATTTTTTACTGCATTCATATTTTTTTCTTTTCTATTTAGAAAAAACTAAGAACACAATAATATTTAATTTCCATTGAGGACACTAGATTTTGATCTCAGATCATAAATTTTTCGAGTCCAATTCTTATGCGACTGAAATGTCTCTTCAAATTGAGGTTCTACAGCAAAATAATATTAATTTCACTGTCCTTTGGGAAATTATAGAAATGAAGAGCATTCTGCTGCAGGAAAAAACCATCCGCTTTTAGCATCCAATGCTTCCAAAAGCTATAAAATTGACAAAAAATAAATACTGTCAAAGTACACATGTACCAAAATATTCCATGTTTTGTAATGAGCCTACAAGTCTCCACTTATTTCGCGCGGAAAAAATACAAACTGTCATTTTTCGGACAGAAGCGGAACCTTTGTGGTCAAAACGGAACGAAGTGCATAGAAGATATTTAGTGTGGGGTTTTTTCGACATATTCAATTTAGTAATTTAATTAAATATTCTGAATTCAATTCAGAATTATGTATTCTGAATTTCGATCGAGAAAGATTTCACTCGAGTAACAAATTTTAATCGAATGAATCCTATTCATTCTATTGTTTGAGTGAGATCAAACAACAAATCTAAAGAATTTAATTTTCGAAATCAGCTCTGAGACGTTTTCCTATCAAAATATTTTTTTTTATAAAAAAGAAAATAAAAAAATTCTATGATGTTTGTAAACATATATATATCTTGCATGAATTGGCCAATAAAATAGTAGGAAAGAAGCCGCAATAACATGCACATATTTGTTCCATCTTTTTAACGATGGGTCGCTTTTCCGGGGCACATACTTCAAAAATGAGATTTTATTAGTGGAGCCTGTTCTTCAGTCACGAAATCCAATATAAAATTTTAACTGTCAACAAATGTTTAATGATTAAGTTTATTGATATTCTAGCAGACATAAAGCTTTTTCTTTTAACAGTTTCGTAACATATTCTAGTCTTTAAGTTTCATGACAAAGTTCGAAACACGGGATACCAATTAGAAAAAATATTTTCTAATAGAAGTTAAAAGAAATTACAACAATAATTTTTGTTAATTAATTAATTTTTTTTCCAATGACCACGTGAATTTGTATTTAAAGGCACACTTTTACAAAATAGGCAGGAAAGTCGACACACGAAGTTAAATAGTCAGATCATTATAAAAATTTCATCTAAAATTAAGTTAACGTAGAATCTTTATTTCTGAAATATTTAATTTATTAAAGACACATTTTTTCAGTACGATTTTTTTTTTACAAGTAGAGTTGAACAAGTTCATTTTATTTTATTTATGAAAATTTTTCCTGTTTGTTGAGCTTTACTGAATGCTACCATTTATGTATTGAAGTGGATAAAGGGGCTGGGCTGGCCGAGTCAATTTTCTCAGCTTTCTTACTTATCGTTTAGCCTTCGGCTCCATAAAACTGGACTGGTAAGATGAGCGTTCTATAGAGCATTACTTTGGTCCGTCGAGTAAGGAGTTTTGAACCCAGTTGTTTAGCCAAACCGAAATAGCAGCGGTTTGCTAGGGTTATTCTTCATCGGATCTCTACAAAGGTGTCATTCGTAGGATTGATATTTGTTCCGAAGTAGGTGAACTCGTCTGCGTATCCTAGCTGTTGGTCGGATTTGTGAAAGATAGTGCCTTCCGTGTTGGCACCCGCCCTACGCACTATCTGATATTGAAGAAATCACATGACAGCGCATCTCCTTGCCTGAAGAGTAGTTTCCAAGTGGCACAAAGCATCGCGTGTCTTCCAGCGTTACGCGACGCATTTGGATAAGCTTTGCTGGTATCCCCAATTGGACCATCGCCTGATAGAGCTCAAGACGATGAATGCTGTCAAAGGCGACTTTAAAGTCGATGAAAAGGTCTTGAAATTCGTTGGTCTTTTCAAGGATTGGCCTGAGTATGAAAACTTGGTCTATTGCCCATCTGCCAGGCCGGAAGCCACAGAAGGTTGCAGAAAGGTTTTAGACGTTCACACAATACGTTAGATAGGATTTTATACGCGACATTTAACAGGGGTATGCTTCTGTAGTTCTTACAAGGCATAGGAGCGCCTTTTTTTTAACATGGGGCATATAGAGCTGATACTCCAGTCGTCGGGCATGCGTTCCTTCACCCATACTTGGTTGATGACTTGATGCATGCACCCTACCAAGACATCACCTCCGTATTTAAAGAGTTCAGCTGGAAGCCCATCAGAGCCAGCGGCTTTGTTATTCAATATTGGGTGGGGGCGTTGGTTCTTCTTTGACTGGAGGTGGGTTCTCGTCTTGCTCTAGCACTCTCTCTATTCGCTGCCCGTTAAGTAACTGCTGGAAGTATTGCTTAAACACATCAACAATCCCCTGAGCGTCGGTGACTAGGTTGCTAGTCCCAGCTGCCAGCTGCTTGACTTTTCGAAAAAATTGCCGGATGTTGTTGCGCAATCGAGACTCCTCGATATCCTTGAGCTGGGAAAATGCTTGGTCCCTGTACTTTTTACGCAGGGTTCTCTTTTTCTCCCTTCTTCAGGTCCGGTACTCCTCTCTCGCTGCTCTTGTTTTGCGCTGGAGCGCTTTCTTGTGTACATCTTCTGTCATCCTCTTCCGCTGTACGCACTCATCATCATACCAAGGGCTCCTCCTTGGTGGTGGTTGGTAGCCAAGGGTGGTCACGGCTACCTCTTTGATGATGTTGCGGTATTCGGTCCACTGGTTGTTAGCGTTTGTTGTGGGTGGACCGTCAAAGGAAAGCCAGATTGTTGTGTGGAAATTGGATGTCTATAAATTTTTTACTAATTTTATAGTTATCTATATATATTAAAATTGGGCAAGTGTGAGGAGGACCTCGTGCAATAGTGTTCCGGACAGTTTATATTGTCATTAAATAGAAGGCAATATTATTCATATCCTGCATAGGCACACCTAATTCTGGTTTTGATATGAACAATGTAATGTTTAGTACGCATGTATGTCCTAGTAATACTGTGCTGAGATTCCAGTCCATTTTAACTTGCACTTTCAATATAAAAAATGTATTAAATTAGTGAAAAAATTGAAACTCGAGATGTTAAACACTTCTGAAATTATGTTGACAGGAAAGATCGTTAAATTGTGTCTTTCGGTTCTGTTTGTACGTCTGAATGACTAAATGAGTGAACCAATTTACTTCCAACTTGATGTAATTTTTTTTTTCATGTTGAAATTTTTATTCTAGCCCGCCTATTAGAATTGAATTACTTCACGTAGAGCCATTTTCACAAAAACGGGGTTTTCTCGAAAATTGTTTCAACGCTTTTGCTAAAATTTCACATATCAGTTATTTTAGGCGGAGGTACTCATTGAATTCAATCGCCTGGATGTAAACGCATTTATTAAACCAAATTGTATGTAAATCAGACCTTACGATTCTTTTCCAGCGGCAATTCTTGAAATTGAATGCCATGAAAACATATATAGGCACCACCATGTGTGGAAAAAAAAAACCTTCCATAAGGCCTGTATTTTTCTGAGACAGAGTATAGATGCCACATTTCTCAATCTCTTTGCCCTATTACCTACTATGCTGTTTGTTCGACGCTTAAATACCTACATATATTCTATATGTAGTTACATCTATTACTACGTTTATATACAGCATCGAAGACTGATGACCAGATAATTTTATTCGGCAGATAACTGATATACACCTAGAATAAGTGCTATACGCCTATTTAAAAATGTTATTTTTTGTTATCTGACGGTCAAGTGTTATCTGATTACTTATCCGGCGATTGAAAAATCGGCCCTAATTCGAGTATAGTGAAATTTGTAATTTAAAAAAAGGATATTTTAAACAAAAACAAACAGCCTTTAAAATCCTGGCGGGTTCGTCGATAACCCAACTTTTCAATCGTAAATATGTATATTGCCTTTACTCAAGAAGGTGTTGGTATTTTTAATTATATTCCAAGCAACTGAATCAGCACATATTTATCTTTATAATATGTGTTAGCCATAAACTATATCTAAACAGAAGAATTAGACTTATTTCTTAATTTAAGTATACATTTTTAAAACCAAAACTTTGTGCATGCTCGAATCACACGTTTTCACAGTTGACCACTATTCGTCTGTAGAATTTCTTCATCCTAAACTTTCAATATAAATACCTTTTCTTCAGTCGAGTTAACGATGATGGATCTATTGTTTTTTTAGCTAAATAGATACATAATAAGATTTTTTTATTAAAGTAATCGAACTGAAGTTTATTTTAATTCTTTTTGGTTTTCAAGCATTTATGTTTAATTCCTTATTTCAACGCAAACATACACTTGTATGAATATATACTTTGAACAATAAAAAAATTGATGCAAAAAAGGTAAACCAGACGATAAATAAAACTATTTCACAAGTAAATATGTATATATCAAAAGTAAAATAATCAAACAACAAATAATTATTATATAAATAAAATAAGAAAGAAATACCCATGCACTTGCAACAATTCCATAGTTCCATAATAACAAAATATATTTTTTTAACATCATAAATAAGCCATCGCACTTTCTAAACACAGCCGCCACGGCTCAATGGCTTTGTTTAGTGTGGGAAATTTAAATCTTCAATTGCCTTTTTTTAGTGATAAAAATGGGACAAATTTGTAATTATTTTTTTAATCGGAAATGTAAACAATTCAAATTTGACAGAATGGATCTTCATCTTGTTAAGAATTCGATTTGAACAAGCCAGCTACATAATCCTTTTTTTGGACCTGTAGATGGGCTGATTAAACTTCTAATCCGATACCGATAAACTTCTACCGATACAAAATAAAGAGAGGATTTTGGTACTCTAAATTTTTGGTGTTTAGTGAAGAGCGGGGGGAGTGGACTATCTATTATAGATTATTTGCGATTGTAGCTCTTTATCGATGGTCATATTTTACAGTGGAAAACGATTTGCCTACAAGCTGCTTTTCCAAAAAATTGACCCATTTACCCATACTATCACATTGTCAAACAAGTATGGGTCAATTTTCTTGGAAATGAGAATGTCATTCAGTAGATATTTATAAACTGATGTAAATCGCTAAAAGCGTAAAAGGAATTTTAAAAATATTAAAATTTTTTCCCATATTTAAAATGAACTCCTAAGCAAATGATTAAGATGAAAATAAATGAAAATTAAAAATCGTCACAAATAATTTTTAGATAAACAAATGCTAAAAAAATTAAGGATAAGCCATAGTGTGTTTATTTTCTCAATATAAATGTTTTATAAAAATAAATATACGTGGGTTCCAAACAAAGTGAAACTATAATGCCTTTTGTAGTGTACATTTTATGCAGTTGTTTAGAGGAATTTCAAGCTAAAAATCACTTATTTTTCTGTTCGCCTAAGCGGATTCGGCATATTATACATATATGTGAATTTATATAATCCATAATGAATTTAGGAACGCAAATTATTTTTTACTGCATTCATATTTTTTTCTTTTCTATTTAGAAAAAACTAAGAACACAATAATATTTAATTTCCATTGAGGACACTAGATTTTGATCTCAGATCATAAATTTTTCGAGTCCAATTCTTATGCGACTGAAATGTCTCTTCAAATTGAGGTTCTACAGCAAAATAATATTAATTTCACTGTCCTTTGGGAAATTATAGAAATGAAGAGCATTCTGCTGCAGGAAAAAACCATCCGCTTTTAGCATCCAATGCTTCCAAAAGCTATAAAATTGACAAAAAATAAATACTGTCAAAGTACACATGTACCAAAATATTCCATGTTTTGTAATGAGCCTACAAGTCTCCACTTATTTCGCGCGGAAAAAATACAAACTGTCATTTTTCGGACAGAAGCGGAACCTTTGTGGTCAAAACGGAACGAAGTGCATAGAAGATATTTAGCGTGGGGTTTTTTCGACATATTCAATTTAGTAATTTAATTAAATATTCTGAATTCAATTCAGAATTATGTATTCTGAATTTCGATCGAGAAAGATTTCACTCGAGTAACAAATTTTAATCGAATGAATCCTATTCATTCTATTCTTTGAGTGAGATCAAACAACAAAACTAAAGAATTTAATTTTCGAAATCAGCTCTGAGATGTTTTCCTATCAAAATATTTTTTTTTATAAAAAAGAATATAAAAAAATTCTATGATGTTTGTAAACATATATATATCTTGCATGAATTGGCCAATAAAATAGTAGGAAAGAAGCCGCAATAACATGCACATATTTGTTCCATCTTTTTAACGATGGGTCGCTTTTCCGGGGCACATACTTCAAAAATGAGATTTTATTAGTGGAGCCTGTTATTCAGTCACGAAATCCCATATAAAATTTTAACTGTCAACAAATGTTTAAGATTAAGTTTATTGATATTCTAGCAGACATAAAGCTTTTTCTTTTGACAGTTTCGTAACATATTCTAGTCTTTAAATTTCATGACAAAGTTCGAAACACGGGATACCAATTAGAAAAAATATTTTCTAATAGAAGTTAAAAGAAATTACAACAATAATTTTTGTTAATTAATTAATTTTTTTTCCAATGACCACGTGAATTTGTATTTAAAGGCACACTTTTACAAAATAGGCAGGAAAGTCGACACACGAAGTTAACGTAGAATCTTTATTTCTGAAATATTTAATTTATTAAAGACACATTTTTTCAGTACGATTTTTTTTTTACAAGTAGAGTTGAACAAGTTCATTTTATTTTATTTATGAAAATTTTTCCTGTTTGTTGAGCTTTACTGAATGCTACCATTTATGTATTGAAGTGGATAAAGGGGCTGGGCTGGCCGAGTCAATTTTCTCAGCTTTCTTACTTATCGTTTAGCCTTCGGCTCCATAAAACTGGACTGGTAAGATGAGCGTTCTATAGAGCATTACTTTGGTCCGTCGAGTAAGGAGTTTTGAACCCAGTTGTTTAGCCAAACCGAAATAGCAGCGGTTTGCTAGGGTTATTCTTCATCGGATCTCTACAAAGGTGTCATTCGTAGGATTGATATTTGTTCCGAAGTAGGTGAACTCGTCTGCGTATCCTAGCTGTTGGTCGGATTTGTGAAAGATAGTGCCTTCCGTGTTGGCACCCGCCCTACGCACTATCTGATATTGAAGAAATCACATGACAGCGCATCTCCTTGCCTGAAGAGTAGTTTCCAAGTGGCACAAAGCATCGCGTGTCTTCCAGCGTTACGCGACGCATTTGGATAAGCTTTGCTGGTATCCCCAATTGGACCATCGCCTGATAGAGCTCAAGACGATGAATGCTGTCAAAGGCGACTTTAAAGTCGATGAAAAGGTCTTGAAATTCGTTGGTCTTTTCAAGGATTGGCCTGAGTATGAAAACTTGGTATATTACCCATCTGCCAGGCCGGAAGCCACAGAAGGTTGCAGAAAGGTTTTAGACGTTCACACAATACGTTAGATAGGATTTTATACGCGACATTTAACAGGGGTATGCTTCTGTAGTTCTTACAAGACATACATGTTTTTTAACATGGGGCATATAGAGCTGATACTCCAGTCGTCGGGCATGCGTTCCTTCACCCATACTTGGTTGATGACTTGATGCATGCACCCTACCAAGACATCACCTCCGTATTTAAAGAGTTCAGCTGGAAGCCCATCAGAGCCAGCGGCTTTGTTATTCAATATTGGGTGGGGGCGTTGGTTCTTCTTTGACTGGAGGTGGGTTCTCGTCTTGCTCTAGCACTCTCTCTATTCGCTGCCCGTTAAGTAACTGCTGGAAGTATTGCTTAAACACATCAACAATCCCCTGAGCGTCGGTGACTAGGTTGCTGTCCCAGCTGCCAGCTGCTTGGCTTTTCGAAAAAATTGCCGGATGTTGTTGCGCAATCGAGACTCCTCGATATCCTTGAGCTGGGAAAATGCTTGGTCCCTGTACTTTTTACGCAGGGTTCTCTTTTTCTCCCTTCTTCTTCACGGCTACCTCTTTGATGAGGTCCACTGGTTGTTAGCGTTTGTTGTGGGTGGACCGTCAAAGGAAAGCCAGATTGCTGTGTGGAAATTGGATGTCTATAATTTTTTTATTAATTTTATAGTTATCTATATATATTAAAATTGGGCAAGTGCGAGGAGGACCTCGTGCAATAGTGTTCCGGACAGTTTATATTGTCATTAAATAGAAGGCAATATTATTCATATCCTGCATAGGCACACCTAATTCTGGTTTTGATATGAACAATGTAATGTTTAGTACGCATGTATGTCCTAGTAATACTGTGCTGAGATTCCAGTCCATTTTAACTTGCACTTTCAATATAAAAAATGTATTAAATTAGTGAAAAAATTGAAACTCGAGATATTAAACACTTCTGAAATTATGTTGACAGGAAAGATCGTTAAATTGTGTCTTTCGATTCTGTTTGTACGTCTGAATGACTAAATGAGTGAACCAATTTACTTCCAACTTGATGTAATTTTTTTTTTGAATTAAATTACTTCACGTAGAGCCATTTTCACAAAAACGGGGTTTTCTCGAAAATTGTTTCAACGCTTTTGCTAAAATTTCACATATCAGTTATTTTAGGCGGAGGTACTCATTGAATTCAATCGCCTGGATGTAAACGCATTTATTAAACCAAATTGTATGTAAATCAGACCTTACGATTCTTTTCCAGCGGCAATTCTTGAAATTGAATGCCATGAAAACATATATAGGCACCACCATGTGTGGAAAAAAAAAACCTTCCATAAGGCCTGTATTTTTCTGAGACAGAGTATAGATGCCACATTTCTCAATCTCTTTGCCCTATTACCTACTATGCTGTTTGTTCGACGCTTAAATACCTACATATATTCTATATGTAGTTACATCTATTACTACGTTTATATACAGCATCGAAAGATCGAGTTCAGTGTTACCTCTGAAAAATTTCGGAATGGGTCCTGAAATGGGTGCCTGCTAAATTACAAGGGTCCCATATAAAATTGAAGACCTTAATTTAGCGATACAAGTAATATTTTGATTATTATAATGTAATTCACTTGATAATAACAAAGTTAAGCTTATAAATTAATAAAAAATAACTAAATCAGTTAATTTTCTTACAAACATAATTTTCAAACTAAAAAAGGACTAGAAATATAAGGTTGTGTTTTCATTTCAGTTGAAATTGGTTATAATGACCTTCAAGGGACCAAAGAATTTGACTGTAAATATTTACATTCAATTCTTTGGAATAGAATCCCTAGAATTCTTAATTAAACTTGGGTTAGGAAGCAACTGTTTTAATTGCTGATCTTCCAAAACACGTAATACGGATAACGTTACCAGGGCGAGTAAATGTACATTATTTGACATTGGAACAAATACATCAACACAAATCGGTTAAATGAATAATATACCCTTAGGATAGGGTATAAAAAATGAGTGTGTCAATAACTCATCAACTCAACAAGCAACGAAAACAAATTGGTTTTTCACCCCAGAGAAAGAAAAAAGGAAAAACAAAACACACACATATGTATGTATGTCATTTCGACTCCTCAACCCAGGCTTTTCGTGCAACGTCCTTTTGTAAAAATGCACTTTTTTCAGTAATTGTACTTGAATTTTGATAAAAGTTTCATGATCAAATATGTAGATATTCTCTTACTATGCATATCTTCAATACATTTCGTATGGCTATGCCCACTTTTTAGGGGCGCTTTTCTCAAATAACTCAAATAACTGTTTTTTTATTGAAATAATATCACTTCTTAGGAACAAAATACACTAAATGCTAACCAATTTTCAAAATCCGCCCATTACCAAGCCCACTTGTTGGGAAAATCTTTTAAACAAGTATACTGTTGGAAGGAGCTATGTAGGAAGGGGATAGTGTTGAGGCACAACATAATCAACCACCTTATCATCAAAGAAAAACAATCATTTAAATAAACAAATTATTAAATTAAAAGAACAAATAATAACTAATTTACCTGTTTGCTCCAATTTCAACTTCACACCGCACAATTGTGAAGAATAATATGACTAGAATAATTGCATCTCACTCTCTCTCTCCCTCTAAAACACGCATTATAGGCAATTGTAAATATTCGCGGCAAATAAATCATTATGGCTGACGTGAAGAATGAGTTAGAGGGTGAATGCAAATTAAATTAATATGTTGTCGATCTTTCTAAAGAATATACACTTATTGAATTTAAGAGACTTCTTCTCACAAACACATAAAATTGCATTGTATAGTTTTTCCATAATTAGGTCAGTTACCACTCTACATATACATAATGATCAAATATTGTATGTAACAAAGCAACCAGCTGACCGAGGTAATAGATTTGAACCGAGGTACTGATAATTAATTCAAATTTGAAAACTGAAGAATAAACTCAGTGATTATAACGTGGTACAATTCAGTGCGTTTTCTTTCTGGAGCTAAGGTGTGATATCATAGCACCCATCCTACATAAATTCCACCCATTTTGTCATTCAACAAACCACACATTTAACAAGTATTGTTGGGAACATCTCCTCGCAACCAACAAAGTGGTTATTCAACCAAATCACCCCCGTCAACATACCTATATATGTAATTGCTTTGGGACAGACACCTCAACTGACCAATTCAGATAGGGTATCATACGATCCGCTCCAGAAGGGTTGTAAGTGAGGAGGTGACATGTTACTCGACGCAAGATTTTCAAACTTTTTGAAATTTGGTGGACATTCCTGACGATAGAAAATGGCAACCTATGTCTAGTGGTAGTCATTCGAAGGTATTATATTTAAATGAAAAGTATCATTTCTTGAATACCAGCTTGTATGCAGAGAATGGAAGATCAACATGAATAGAAGTTGTTGCAAATACTTGTATACAGCAGTCTCTGCCAGAAAGAGTTTGTGCACAGATCTTTACATTGTGCAATACATGTCGTATTTCTTCGATGGTTTCGTAGCCGCCATAACATGCATGGATAGCATTTAGCTTGCCTAAAATTTCTTTCCGTGGCAGTATGTTCATTTCGACAATACAGCTTCATGACTTCAACATTCCAGGAATTGCGTGTCCAGATTTGTGATTGCGCGGACGATCACAGCGAAATTGCTTTTGATGTAAGCCAATTGCGATATTATTTCACGAGAGGCAAATAGCTCTTGAGCTTTTTCGATCGAATCAGCATCGTTTGCAAATTATCGCAATAATATATTGCCGCTCGTAACCAAGTGTATTGTAGGTGTAGTGAGTGCACATGCTACAAAAAGTTCACTGAATACATCCAAGTGATGTGGTCTTAGCAGTATATTTGCTTTCTGTTTTCTAAGTTATAAATCGTTAAAACATAGACTTGTTCAAATTAAAAATTACTAAAAATCGGTGAAATATGCTTGATTTCTGGAAAACGACTAAATATTTCTGCACTTCCAAAAATCGCTAACATATCGAAAATCTGCTTCTTGATGATTGAGCATATTTTTACGAGATCTAGTGATGACGATCTGAGCTACATGCTCACCATGCTGCGCAGACTTTGTTAAAAATAAAAACGCGCTTGATTTCGCTCAGAAGTATCCCCAAGCTGTAACCTGCATCGTTGAAAACCACTACCTAGACAATCTCCTAGATTCAGTGAATAATGAAGAGGCAATACGGATGGGCAGAGAGGTGAAATGGATTCATAACCGCGGCGGATTTAATATTGGAAAACCGATCTCCAATTCGACCAAGGTAATCAATGCACTAGGCGGCGATATGGCAAAACACAAACATAGTCTTTTATCCTTGGTAAAAGAAATCGCTAACAAAAAAATCTATACGGAAACCTATGATCGCTGCCGTAGTCCAGGTGGGCAATATTCAACTTTCGGTCGCGTGACAGGCTTTGTTCGTAAATAATGAAAGAGCGGCAAATATAAAAAATTATTGAATTAATTGGTTTCCGTATAGATTTTTTTGTTAGCGATTTCTTTTACCAAGGATAAAAGACTATGTTTGTGTTTTGCCATATCGCCACCTAGTGCATTGA
This sequence comes from Chalcosyrphus nemorum, assembly GCA_949716465.1. Lineage (NCBI taxonomy): Eukaryota > Metazoa > Arthropoda > Insecta > Diptera > Syrphidae > Chalcosyrphus > Chalcosyrphus nemorum. The sequence goes on along the minus strand of OX454333.1, from coordinate 50,839,372 downwards.
CTACCTTGGTCGAATTGGAGATCCATTTTCCAATATTAAATCCGCCGCGGTTATGAATCCATTTCACCTCTCTGCCCAACCGTATTGCCTCTTCATTATTCACTGAATCTAGGAGATTGTCTAGGTAGTGGTTTTCAACGATGCAGGTTACAGTTTGGGGATACTTCTGAGCGAACTCAAGCGCGTTTTTATTTTTAACAAACTCTGCGCAGCATAGTGAGCATGTAGCTCAGATCGTCATCACTAGATCTCGTAAAAATATGCTCAATCATCAAGAAGCAGATTTTCGATATGTTAGCGATTTTTGGAAGTGCAGAAATATTTAGTCGTTTTCCAGAAATCAAGCATATTTCACCGATTTTTAGTAATTTTTAATTTGAAAAAGTCTATGTTTTAACGATTTATAACTTAGAAAACAGAAAGCAAATATACTGCTAAGACCACATCACTTGGATGTATTCAGTGAACTATTTGTAGCATGTGCACTCACTACACCTACAATACACTTGGTTACGAGCGGCAATATATTATTGCGATAATTTGCAAATGATGCTGATTCAATCGAAAAAGCTCAAGAGCTATTTGCCTCTCGTGAAATAATATCGCAATTGGCTTACATCAAAAGCAATTTCGCTGTGATCGTCCGCGCAATCACAAAACTGAATGTTGAAGTCAATGAAGCTATTTTGTCGAAAAAAGTTTTAGGCAAGCTAAATACTAGCCATGCAAGTAATGGCGGCTACGAAACCATCAAATAAATACGACATGTATTCCACAATGTAAAGATCAGTGACAATGATCTGTGCAAAAACTCTTTCTGGCAGAGACTGCGGTATGCAAATATTCCCCAACGACTTCTATTCAAGTTGATCTTTAATTCTCTGCACCCAAGCTGGTATTTAGTAAAAGGGTCAAATCATTTATATTCGAAAACTATAAAATGGATCGAATGTGAAATATAAAAGTTCACTTGTTTTAGAAGATCAAGTCGCATAACGCTGTGTAATTGAGTATAATTTCGAGCATATTTTGTCTACTTTTAATGCATATTTGCCTGAATTTTTCAAAATTTTTTGAGCATATTCTTACGAGGTCTAGTCATCATCTGCATGGCGTAGATGTCTGGATTCCCTTTTGAATCGCTTTAGTTCCATAGAAAGTGCTGCGAATGTTGATCCTCTTCTTTTATACGAACTTGGTGATTTATATCACCGCAGATGGCAACCCTTCTTTCACGGAATCGATGTAAATACCTAGTAATGAAGTGAGATGGTCAGGTACCTTGAGAAGTACTGAATTTAGTTAAACACCATTCACTTTGACAGCGGCTCCCAAACTATCCTTGTTTTGACCAGTTTGTTCGGGTTCACGACCGGAAATATGGGTAAGTACCAAGTACGAGGATGATGTAGCTTCAACTCTGCTTGGGTTAACTTTGCAAATATAGCCTTTTTTTCGTATTCCTCGATTTGTTGTCTTAGATTAGCTTTCAGATCTGGATCACGATCCGATCTTCACTGCAGGCACTGGAAACGTCGAAGAGCCATAAGAAGGCTATTCGTTAACTTCACCTCATCATATCTCCAACGTAAAGAAGTCTCGAAACGATTTCCTTTGCGTACAATCTCTGCTTCGATTAGCTGGCAGGCAAGTTGATCATCTGATAACATGATTGACTTTGTAGAATTAACACTAACCCCAAGATTGTCTTAAGCACTTCTTCCTCATGTCATGCAGTTGAGTATCTGACTGCTGTTTGCATTTACTGTGCTGAAGGCTATGAAAGGCTTAGGTCTGTGACTTTAGTATCTTTGTCCAACCCAGGTGAGTCTTCGATGCACCTGGTTGGCATTTTGAACCCTCTTTGAAGTTTAATTGGACTCCCAGCTTCCAATTGTTGAGTTCGATCAAGATCCGTGGTACTGCCTTTTATATGACCCAATTGGTAGGCCCTTTAAATACGGATAATCAAACGTCAATTCGTCCATGCAGATTGATTGGGTTGGTTGGTAGCTGAAATAGTGCGCGCATTGGACATGGTGAACTTCTTGTTGGAGTTTGTAGCTGGTGATACTTGCACTGACACAACTTCAGAAAGGTTTTCCACTCAATGGGTATTGCCAGTTCATTTCAAGCAAAATGAATTTGGTTGTCCTTGAAGCTCTAGCTCCTTGACCAGAGACTCGCTGTCATAGTGATTATTGCGGGATTCAGTTGTTCTACTTTGTGTTTTTGGTCATGCAATACTTCTTTTTTGGGCTGCTCCTCTCTTCGTGAACACCCACATGACTTGGCCTTCCAGCTTTATTATGCAATATGCAGGATATCGTAGTTAACGTTACTGCATTATTCATTTGCTGAAGGTCGCCAAGTTGAAATCCTGAAGGTGGTACGAGTGCGTTGCCCAGTTTAACTTAAGTTGAGCTGGCAGCTTTGGGAAAACATACCGCAAGTTTCTATCGTCGAACATAAGTTCTCAACGGCTAACACAAACGAAATGATGGACTCCAGCTTATCGATTTTAGGACTAGGTGTATCTTTCACGTCCTAATGATCAGGTATGGTCGTCCGTACCTCAACTTAAGAGTTTCGATGATGATGTTGTACTTTATGCGGGAGTAACAACCTGCTACGTACATCTTCGGGGTCTATACTTCAGCTGCCTTTATTTTAGCTTTTGATTTGAGCTTTGGCTTTGCAACTGCGCTGTCAGTTTGCTTGTCTGCCTCTAGTTGTTGTGCCTGGATTGAGTCATTTATGGCTTCTTGTGCTGCCCCCTCAGAGTTTTCGTTTCTTCTTCTTCCTCTTCATTGGAGGTCTGGATTTCAGAAGCGCTTTTTCTTTTTCCAAGCGCTGGAGTTGCATATTCCGTTTTTGCGTGCGTTTAGATGGAACTGATGCAGAATGCCGGGATGGTGTCTTTGAATGTGCAGACCTTTCAGTCTCCAACGCTGATTCAGTGCAGTCCTCGCACGTCCAGTCGCGATCTTCGATGGTCTAATCAACGGCTACACATTTGAAGTGGAACCAAAATTCGCATGCGTCGCACTGGACCATATCCATCGTGTGTGCAGGGATGTACTACTAATGAAGTATTTATACTCCCTTCTCATAGGCTGTACTTCCGTAGTCCACTTGTCCTGATTTGACTCCCTTTAAAAGATTTTGATTTGTTTGAAAAAACAAATAGTATTAAGCGTACATATTTGTTTGTTTATTAAATGGTATCATACTTTCTTTAAACGCTAAAACAGTATATATATAATTGTGTTTAGTATTTTATATTTTAATCCCAGAAATATTCTTGAGGAAACTTAAGAGTTCTGTGAAATAGTTGTGTTGTAGTTGATCAGCCTTATTGTGAGTTTCACCCGAACAGCATTCCACGTGAAAAAATTCCCTTTTCACTTTTCCCCTATCGTGAGTTTCGGGCGAAAATTTTTTCATCTTCGAAAAATTCCCATTATTGTGAGTTTTTTTTTTCGCGTGGAATATGACGCAATTTGCATGGAAAATGTTCACTTGATTTTTGTAGGCGAAAGAGAAATGATCCAAGCGGAAAATGTAAGTTGTTTGTTTATTTGAAATCAAAAAAGTGGAAATCAATTGTACATAATTTTATTTCAGGAGCAAAACTCTAAATAAACAACAGAATGATTGAAAATCCTAATATTGCTAGTGGATTTTGTAAGGAAAATAGGGAGAAAGTGGCAGAGTTTTGGAGAAAAAAAGCAGCCTTGAACAAAATGTATGAAAGAGGTGGACCAAACAAAACCCAAAAGTTCTCACCATCAGAAGAGGCCATATTCCAACTGAAGCAGTGGAGGGAGTGGGTTCTTCAAAGTCCTTTGGATTGCCTTCCTCCGAAAAAAAAGACGAGAGGAAAATTCAATTGCCGAAATTCCAGTCGACGAAATTGTATTGAATACAATTGAAATTGGGACAGGCTCACCTACTGCTCATAGTTTTCAAATACTAGAAGAAATACCTCCTAATAGCAGTGAACAGCCAACGCAGAAAAAGAGGAAGGCAGTTAATATGACTACCAACGAAGTAGTAATGGAGGAGCTCGAGACTCAAAAAAAATTCTGCTCTGAAATAATTAATGCCATATCTGTTATGAAAGAGCACAAAGAAGAAACACTGAATGGTATAAGAAAGTTATGTCATTCAATTGATCGTTTGGGTGATATCCAGAAGGATTAACTTAAAGAACAAAAGAGGCACAATGCTAAATTGGAGGAGTTTAAAAGCGCTGAGCTCGGGAATAAAATGGAAAATGATCGGAAATTATTAGAGCTTGAAATACGCAAAGTCGAAATAATGCAGCAAGGAAATTTTATTTACCCGCAAGTTTAAGTGACTGTGATTTTTTTAAACATATCTTTAGAAAAAGAACTGAATATGAAGACAATGCTACTTATATATCTTACCTGTGAAATAATTTTTAATTTAGATAGTAAGACAACATCTGTGACTTTGAAATGCTTTTAGCCTTAAGAAAAAAATAAGTATATATATATATATATATGTTATATCAGAATCCACTTGTGCGCCCCAAGAAATATCAACAAACCAAAATAAACAAATTCTGGACTTCAAATTCAACCACTTAATGTAATGCGATCGCCGGAAGTCTCCGTAAAGTTCAAGTCAGCACTTTTGCCATTAGAGTTTATTTCATCACTTGATGATGCATTTCAATCCAATCTATACCATACGGATTTCTTGCGTCAGCAATTTGTAACTATAAAAGCGCTCGCAATTCTCTTTAGCGCGCCTTTTCTTTAACCAGTAGTTCGAAGTAAGTCTCTTCGTATAAGCTAAAGATTTCCCCCTACCCAAGGTAAGGAATCTGAGGCTTCAGACAATTTTTGAAATAAAGAAAAAGTCATAAAAAATTAAATTCTGTGTTTCATTATCTGTTCTCCTGTGTAGAACAGATGAAATTGTTTTTTAAATAATTTATAATCATAAATTATAAATGGCGCAGTCGGTAGGATAGTAGTTAAAAGTTATCAGAACGCATATCTGTGAACAAAGTAACAACTATCCGTGAAACGTATCTACAACGCGTAGAAAAAAAAAAAAATCTCTATAAAGTGAACAAGTGAAACTATTAAATTCCGAACGCATATCGGTATAAAAGGGAAAAAGTGAAATTAAAATTGAAAGCAAATCAATAAAGTTCATTTTTACTTTTAAAAACAATTCAGTGATAGTTCATTTCAACTTTAATTGAGTATCCAAAGACACTGGAAAATAATTAAGTGACATTTTACCATCCGAACGTAAATCGGAATAAAAACACTTTTAAAAAAATATTCAGTGCAAATTAAATAATATTTTTGAAGCAAACAAAAATAATTATTTTAAATTATCCGAAATCAAAATCAGTGCATATGATTAATATTTCAAATTCCGTAGAGGAAGGATAATTAAGATTTAAATTAAAAGAAAACGAAGAAAAAAAAAAAATATATGTAATAATTATAATAAATTATTCATAAACAATTAAAGTGACATTACTAAGTCCCAACGTGAAAAATAATTGATGAAGGGAATCAGAAACACAATAAAGGCAGCAAAGCAAAGAAGACTTCAAGAGTTTCAACCTTACAACACATCCAGACCGATAGAGTTTGACTGGAGCCAGCAACAGCAGCAGCAGCAGCGGCAGCAGCTAATAATAATAATCAAGGTAATAGACAACTAGGTTTAAATGATGATAATATTATACCAAATATTAATTTTAACATACCACGAGTCTTAGAACTCAATCCCTTAAAATATATTGAAAGTCTATCATCATTTGATGGTAGGACGGAAGATCTCCTGATTTTCATCAATAATGTCGATGATATTATTCCCACATTGTTAACTTATAATGAGCAAGGTCAAAAAATGTGTGTTAATCTATTAAAATCAAAATTCATTGGTCGTGCCAGACAGGCAATAGAAATCCACATCCATTTAACTAAATGGAGTGACATAAAATCAATGTTACTAGAAAATTTTGGTGGTTTCAAGAATAGTTTCCAACTTTACGACGATCTTAGAAACTCACAATTTCGAGGAGATGTCCTCAAATATTATAATTATATACAAAAGACACTATCTTTTCTAAACCAAAAGTGCTTACAAGAAGGAAATCAACTAGATATTCCTAGAAATAATGACACAGCTCTGAAAATTTTCAAAGAAAAATTACCAGTCCATATGAGAACTATTTTGTACTCAATAAAACCAACTACGATGGAGTCAGCCCTTCACGAATTATCACAAGCAGGTTTTGTCAGTCGCAGTCCTGACTTTAATCCTCCGAAACCAAGTAATAAGAACGAAATTAGGCATAAAAACAATAACTTTAAACAAAATCAAAATAATAGAAACAATTTTAACCCCAGTAATCAGAATCCACTTAGAAACAATTGGCAACCAAAACCTTACAACCCTCAAAATAATAATTATAATTATAATCAAAGACAATATAACCCAAACTACCAAAGAAATTATAAACAGTACCCTCAACAAATGGAACCAATGGATATAGATCCTAGTTCATCTCAAGTAAGACAAATCAACCCAAAAAATAATTATATCAAACAAGAACCTAAGGTAAATGATGTAAATTTTCAATATGCAGCCTCGGAGACACAAAACAAGGTTTACCCTATATCAAACTAACAAAAGAAAATGCATCCATTAGATTATTGATCGATACTGGTGCAACAAATAGCATATTAAACGAAGAAGACACTCCACCACAATATCTAAAAAATAGATTTTCCCCACTAACAATAAGAACTGCAGGTAGTCCCATATTTATAAATTTTCGGAAGAATATAATGGTCTACTAGGTAATAATATATTAATCCCCAACAATGCAAAAATACTTTACAAAGAAAAGTTATTAATATTAAACGAACAATCGTTTCCACTCTTCTTTGACAAAAATGAAGAAACCGAATATGAAAAAATGGTTAATTATATGAATAACATTGAAGAAGACTTTAATATACCAGACTTTACTAACGGATTACGTACAGATCATTTAAATGACGAAGAAAAATCTGAGCTATTTAAAATCGTCAACCAAATGAATCAAGCTTTTTATAATAAAGGCGACGATTTGACATTCACTAATTACGTCAAACATAAAATACCAACTGAAGATGATTCACCTATCTATACCAGAATTTATAGATACCCTGAGTTTCATAAACAAGAAGTTAGTCGTCAAATTAACGAAATGTTAGAACAGAAAATTATAGAACCTTCAACATCCCCGTACAATGCTCCTATCTGGGTAGTTCCTAAAAAGGAAGATCACACCGGAAACAAAGAATGGAGAATCGTTATCGATTATCGTAAATTAAATCTCAAAACCAAAGAGGATAAATTTCCAATCCCTAACATCGAAGCAATACTCGACAAACTTGGACATTGCAATTATTTTACAACTTTAGACTTAACTAAAGGATTCTACCAAATCGAAATAGAAAAAGACGATCGTGAAAAAACAGCATTCAGTACACTTTCTGGCCATTATCAATTTTTACGAATGCCATTCGGGCTAAAAAATGCCCCTGCGACCTTTCAACGGTTGATGAATGAAGTCTTAAAAATTTACATTGGTAAAATCTGTTATGTATATTTAGACGACATAATAATTTTCTCTACGAGCTTAAAAGAACATAGTCAGCATATTAAATTAATATTAAACGTTTTAAGAAAAGCTAATCTGAAAGTATCTCTCAATAAATCAGAATTCATGAGACACGAAACTGAATTCCTTGGTCATATTGTTACTCCCAGTGGTATAAAACCGAATCCCAAAAAGATACAAACAATACAACATTTTCCAATACCCACTACTGTAAAAGAAATTCAATCATTTCTTGGCTTAACAGGCTATTATCGTAAGTTCATTCAGGATTACGCTAAAATTATTAAACCTTTTACACTCTGTTTAAAGAAGAATGCTAAAATAAATATAAATGAAGAAAGTTACAAGAACGCATTTTTGAAATTAAAAACTATGATGACCGACAACATCATGAATAGACACCCTTACTTTTCAAAGGATTTTATTTTGACTACCGATGCATCAAATTTTGCTATAGGCGCAGTCCTTAGCCAATCACATGGACCATTATGTTTTGCATCGAGAACATTAAACAAACATGAACAAAAATACTCCACAATAGAGAAAGAGCTATTAGCTATTGTATGGGCAACAACCCAATTTCGACACTATTTGTACGGAAGAAAATTTGTGATCAAAACAGACCACAGGCCATTAGTATGGCTTAGTACTTTAAAAGAACCCAATTCCAAGTTACAACGTTGGAAAATCAAGCTCGAAGAATATGACTTCAAAATAGAGTATATCCAGGGCAAAGAAAATAAAGTGGCGGACGCCCTTTCAAGAATTAAAATTAGTGAACCAAAAATAAATATATTAGAAGAAGAAGATTTAAGAACCAATCATAGTGCAGAAGAAGATAATTCTCTTTTTATACCTATTAGCGAAAAAACTCTCAATTATTTTAAGAGACAAATTGTCCTTGATTCCAACTCAAATGGTGATCAAACAATTTCATTCCCGCATGTTGGTAAAAGAAGAAGAATAACCTTTAAATGTTCAAACTCAAATGGAAATTTGTATTTACAAATGATAAACGAAGTTGACACAAATATCACAAATGCTATATACATTGAAAACGATGAACAATTTAACGAATTTCAGAAAGTATGGATCCAAGAGAATAAAATGAAAAAGAATATATTATTTAGAAGCACAAAGATATTAAAAGATTTAAATATAAAAGACGCGTATGAAACTATACTTAAAAAACATAAAGACTTTAATCATTTAGGAATTGATAAACTTTATCTAGAACTTATCAGAGAATATTATATCCCGAATTTTAAAGAACTAATTAATAAAATAATTAACCAATGCAATTTTTGTATGATAAAAATAGAAAGACATCAAATCAAATTACCTTATGAAAAAACTGAAACACCCAAAGGTCCACATGAACATTACCACCTAGACATATGGTATCGAGATAAAAATGGAAAATACCTTACGTGTATTGATAAATTTTCAAAATACGTAGCAGTTGAACGAATCAAAAATAAAACTTACATTGATGTTATGAACGCTATGATTAAAATATTCTCGTATATGACCAAACCAAAAATAGTAACTTTAGATAACGAAAACGCTTTTGTGGCAGAAACATTAAAAAACTTTTTGTCCAATGACAACATAGAAGTACATTACAGATTTCATAGTACCCTAAACGAACATCTCAGAATTTTAACTCAGGTAGAAAAGGCAGATGATCCTTTCCCATTAATAGACCAAGTTATAAAAGCTCTCTCAATCTATAGGTATAATAACACAATACACTTAACAACAAAAGAAAAACCCATTGACATTCATTTAAATAAATTAAATAACTGAAATCATCTATAAACAAATAGAAAAAACGAAAGAAAAAGTGTTGAATAAAATAAATGAAAATAGGAAAATGCCGAGATAAATGAAGAATTTATTAAAACAACGGCACAAGATAGGATAAAAAATAAAATTACTCCTAAGTATAAAAAAGCAAAAGTAATTAATAAATGTAACAAAAAATACACAATAGAAGAAGGAAACCCCTATAAAAAACAAGCTAATCGTATACTCCATAAAGATAAGTTTCATAAAGAGAAAAAATTCAAGAATGAAAACCTTTATTTCAGGTCTAATTCAACAACTATCTCCAATCGGGCAACTGATGGATCAACAAGTGAAGGGGTTAATTAAGATAATAATTTTTGCAACTTTCATTGCAACAATAAAAACACAAAAAATACAAATAACAAACTTAAACCAAGGTAATGGTTTTATAATACTACAATTAGGTGAGCAGAAGATTATAGACAATTACACAAAAATTCTGCATGTAATAAACCTTACAAATTATGAACAAAATATAAAATTACTAGAGAAAAACGTTAGAGAACTTCCAATACTAGAAAATGATGTTAACAATTCAGAACAGAATCAAGAAATTATAAAAATGATGATTCATTGTAGGAAAGAATTTGAAACTATAACTCCCCATCAAAGACAGAAAAGAGGATTATTAAATATAATAGGTTCTGGAATGAAATTCCTATACGGAACGATGGACGATGACGATCGACTAGAAATTGAAAATCAAATTAAAGTTATTGAAACAAATACCCATAACTCAATTACAAACATTAATCAACAAATAAAAATTAATGACCATTTCAACAATCAAATTAAAGCTATTACAGAAACCTTTAATTCCAAAGCCAAGGAAATTTCTGAAACCATTAAAAATTTCAACAATGCTCACGAAGATATAGAAAGAAACTTCCATAAATTCAAACTCGAAAGAAAGAAAAAATGAAAGAAAATATTAGATACATTTTAAACGATATAGAAAAAATAAAAGAAATTATTTTAACTTCAAAACTAGGAGTCCTAAGTAGAGATATATTAACAGAAAAAGAAATAAATGAAAACAACATCCAGTTAGAAACCCTTGAACATATAAAAGGGTCATTCCACGATAAATCGCCGAGGCTATATGGAGAGCTCTGAACGACCCCCCTCCGATTTGGCTGAAAATTAGTACAAATACTCATTGAAGTGGTACAAGTCATAAGGCAAAAAAGTTTTGCAGAATTCGATATAGTTTGTGTGTAACGGAACTTCAAAAATTGGCAAAAAATCGAATTCTAAGTGTTCTTCTATATTTCAAAATATCATAACTTTGGTTCTGCTTATCAGAATTTGATAAAATATACCTTGTTGAATTCAGAAAAAGGTGAACTTTCAAAGAAATTAAAAAAATTGTTTTCAAGGACGAAGGATATTCCAAAAAAACCCTTTGTACATATATCCTTGAATAACTCAAAAAATGGTATTTTTATTTTTTTATTTTTTATATATTATAGACTGATTCGTCCTCTATCTCCATTCCAAATTTCAAGTTGGGATCTCTATGGGTTCGGCCAAAATAATTTTTTATAGCCGGCTAAGTCAAAAAAACTAATAACTCTGATAAGCAGAACCAAAGTTATGATATTTTGAAATATAGAAGAACGCTTAGAATTCGATTTTTTGCCAATTTTTGAAGTTCCGTTACACGCAAACTATATCGAATTCTTCAAAACTATTTTGCCTTATGACTTGTACCACTCCAATGAGTATTTGTACTACTTTTCAGCCAAATCGGAGGCGGGTCGTTCAGAACGTCGGTCGATCCTCCGTGGAATGACCCAAAACTTAATCTTGGTCTTTATAATAAAAACATAATTTTTGTCATAGAAATTCCAAACTTTTCAGAAGAATTTTACGAACAAATATATGTTCAACCAATACCAAATGTTGATAAAAACTTCCAATTAAAAATAAATCAAAACATGTACTTAGCAAAAGGAAAAGAAATTTATAATAATACTAATTTTAAGAAATATTTGAAATCAATAAATGATGATTGTATAAAACATATTTATGAAAACAAAATGAAGCGTAATTTAATTGAAAATAATAATGAAGATATATTTGAAATAGGAAACAACAATATTGTAATTATTAATTCTGAGGTTCAAAAACTTAATCACAATTGTAATAATCAAGAAATAACAGTCAAAAGAAATTATCTGATATCTTTAGAAAATTGTTACGTAGAAATTAAAATTAAAACATATAAAAGAAAGGAATACAAAAATGAAATACTGCTACCAAATACTATATTAAATATTAACTATACCAAAATAAATGACATACCTTTTGAAAAAATCCATTATCAAAATATAGAAAACTTAAAAGAAATTCAAGAAATAAAATACAAGCACAATCACACAAATTTAACTATGTATATGATAATCTTAACTATTATATTTGTCATAATCTTTTATACCTATCTTAAATGTAAGAATAAAAAAATGAAAATTATAAACAATGTGAATCTTCCACGAGTTGCTTTTCGACCCACAGAAGACTTTAAAGAGGGAGGTGTTATATCAGAATCCACTTGTGCGCCCCAAGAAATATCAACAAACCAAAATAAACAAATTCTGGACTTCAAATTCAACCACTTAATGTAATGCGATCGCCGGAAGTCTCCGTAAAGTTCAAGTCAGCACTTTTGCCATTAGAGTTTATTTCATCACTTGATGATGCATTTCAATCCAATCTATACCATACGGATTTCTTGCGTCAGCAATTTGTAACTATAAAAGCGCTCGCAATTCTCTTTAGCGCGCCTTTTCTTTAACCAGTAGTTCGAAGTAAGTCTCTTCGTATAAGCTAAAGATTTCCCCCTACCCAAGGTAAGGAATCTGAGGCTTCAGACAATTTTTGAAATAAAGAAAAAGTCATAAAAAATTAAATTCTGTGTTTCATTATCTGTTCTCCTGTGTAGAACAGATGAAATTGTTTTTTAAATAATTTATAATCATAAATTATAAATTATATATACATATATATATCATTTTATTTAGTGGTACATACCTGTACTGAGTTAAAAAGCTGTGAATTTATTTTTAACTCAGTAGGAACCAAATCTGTGAATTCAAAACCAAACTTGTTTTAAAACGAAAAGTGAAGTATTATGTTTTATAACGAACCTAAAAAAATAAATCAAATTTTTATCAAATATTTTGTCTTTATTATAAATTTTATATTAAATATTTTTTTTTAAAAGGTATAGCAAAATTATAAAGAATTCGCAATATCCGCGCGAATGCGCTGACTTTTAGTAAGATAACTTGGGTTATCTATAATTTGAACATTTTGAAATTCACTTTGCGGAATAGTTTCCTCATCAATTATAGTTGCATCTATGTTACTTTTATAATGAATGCATATATTATGCAACGCTGAACAAACATTTATAATTTTCACAGCTTTTGCGGGGCTGCACAGTGGTTCAGTGCATAGGTCAAAACCCCGTAAAACTCATTGTCGAATATTGCCAATACAAATAGCACGTTGTCATCACTAATTGCCAACGTATCTGGGGATATAAATATGTGTGATCTTTATTCCCGTTATCACCTCGGAAGTGAAAGCATCTCATTATTATTATTCGCTGCTTATCGGTGACTAATTAGCGCGGTGTGTTTTTTTTTTTTTTATTTTTAAGAATCGCTTATTATTTAGTGGTTAAAGTGCAATGGAATTTCAAGACCAGGGTAAGTACTTTGTAAATAATTAAGTTTTACAAATCTATTTATTATACTTTTCGTTTTATGTGGGTATTACGCCAACCTATTTTTTTATTTTTTTTTGCCATTACTGCGGGTTTATCAAGAGCTGCAAAAACTTGGGGCCAAATGGAGCCATCCAGACTTAGTTTAAAATGATGGTACATGTGTCTATTTTATGAGGAACAAGTTTTTTTCTGCCCCGATTTGCCCGCGCGGCCATAAAATGCGTTCTACGGTGCAACAAAATTTAATACAAAATTTAATTTTTGCTTTTTATTTTTATTTCAGGTACTAAAATCAAATGTTCCTTTTCAAGGAGGCATTTCTTTGAGCTATGGTGTTCGCAAAAACCGTTAGATCGTAAAAAATATATTTTAGAAAGTTTTTTGTCGTCTCTAATAGATGTCGAAAATATAGATATTGTACCTTTATCACATCGAATTGTTAATTTATGTAGAAGTCTTGACAACTTCTGGGTTAAGTCAGCACGTACTAAAAATAGAGTTTTGATGAACTATTCGAATTGGTTAGACGAACAAGAATGTGTAGAACTGACAAGAAGTGTTGAGCATTGCCATTTACAGCAGGAACAACCGGGGCCGTCCCGCGCCGTAGGTGGGCGGCCTAAGAAAGACTTTTCTGATCTTAGTACGCGGTCAAAACGTAGACGATTAACAGAACTATCACAAGTAGATCCCTCTGTTGTAAACTCACTGCTTAACACTTCGGGTCAATCTAATAGTAGTAATTCAAAAATGGATATTAGCGCTGACGAAGTATTATCGCTTGTTGAAGCTAAGCTTACTAAGCACCAATATTTATTGATTAGAGATCTTATAAACAGTAAAACTTCTTGTAATACTTTACCATCATACCATAGTATTTTAATTGCCAAAAAGAAGTGTTACCCAGAGAACATATCAGTCTCAGAAAGCACTTGCGAAATAGAATTACAGAATTTATTAGATCATACGGCTTCTCGAATACTTAAGTCTCAAAGTATAGTTTTAGATAGGGTTTCAAACGATTCAGATACGTTCGTTTTAATTGGTAAATGGGGATTTGATGGTAGTACGGGTCATAGTGAGTACAAGCAAAGTTTTTCGGATTCAACAGTACAAGATGACAGTAGTTTATTTGTGACCTCTTATGTTCCACTTTAATTGGCAATTAAAACAGAACCCAATTCTTCGGAGCATACTGTTTTGTAGAAAAACCCTCGCCCTTGTTCCACAAGATATTGTAGGCCTATTCGTTTTCAATTTTTAAAAGAGAGTTCTACGGTATCTAAGGAAGAAGAAGCGTATTTTGGGGAGAAAATTAGAAATTTACATCCTACTAGTTTTAATTTTAACGATCGCGAATTCAAAATTGAACATTCTTTGCAATTGACTATGGTAGATGGTAAGGTATGTAGTGCATTAAGCGAGTCATCGTCTTGTAAGTGTTATGTTTGTGGAGCTACTCCAAAGGAGATGAATCAAATAGATGCTTGTTTGCAAAAACCAGTCCAAGAATCACGGTATCAGTTTGGATAGGAGACACCTTTACATTCTTGGATTCGGTTCTTTGAATATTTTATTCATCTCTCGTATAGGATTAATATTAAAAAATGGCAGGTCAGGTCAGAAGAGGAAAAAAAAAAATGTTAGCAGATAGGAAAGTACACGTACAAACTGAATTTAGAAAAAGGTTAGGTTTAGTTATAGATAAACCACGAAGTGGCGGAAGCGGGACATCGAACGACGGTAATACGGCACGAACATTTTTTTCAAATTTTACAGTCTCAGCTGAAATTACAGGTTTACGTAAAGATTTACTTGATCGTTGTAGTATAATTTTACAGGCTTTGTCATCGGCATTTAATATTGATTGCAATAAGTTTAAAGAATACTCTTTGATAACCGCGCGTCAGTTAGTTGAGGAATATCCGTGGTACAATCTTCCTGCTTCCGTCCACAAAGTTCTCTTACATGGTGCTGATGTATCAGAATATGCTCTTTTATCTATCGGAGAACTTTCCGAGGAAGCAGCTGAATCTAATAACAAACACTTAAAACTGTTCAGACGAGATTTTACCCGAAAAATGTCACGCGAAGTTACAAATACAGACTTAATTAACCGACTTTTACTGAGTTCAGACCCCTTTATAACTGGTCTTCGGAAACTTCCTCGAAAGAAAAAGAGCCTTCTACCTAAGGAAGTTATAGAATTATTAAAGTTTTAAGCTGCATGTTTCTTTTAGACTTTTTATTGTGTAAGTTGTATATATTAATTTGTTTTGCTTAGTATTGTCAAACTATAGCACAATCTCTATTTAATTATAAGTCTTATTATACTCTGTCCAACATAAATTGTCAGTACACGTCTTATGGGAGAGTTAGAATATTTTAAGCAATAAAATATTACAGAAGCAGGTCAACTTTTATTGCTTTATTGCAGGAAGTGATTTTTAATTGTCGAGATTTTTTAGGACTGGGTTTTCTTGTATTTTATCTTATTTCCATGTATGATTTAAGAATTAATTGCTTCATTACAGGATGTACGACATTTAGTTCCGTTCTCGTACAAAAACATAATACAAAAAATAGATACAGTTTTTTTTTCGATTTTTATAATTTTCCTGATGCTTGTTTATGATTAATAAAAATTTATATTTTAATAAATTTGTTTTTGTTTAATGAAAAACGTCTTTTATTAATATTTTAAATCATTCACAATAAATTATATTTATTAAAAACAGTTCTAGGAGGTTTTGACCGCTCTCCCTAGGACGGCGTACCACCGTGGGCTATAGTGCAACTCTCTTGCACCTAATAAGCACCTCCATCTGTTTTTAAGCACACCGTTGGTTCTCTCGATTATATTTCTACAACGTGTGTGAGCTTCATTTAATTTTGCTTCTATTGAACCATTCTCAGGTTTAGTACATGGTGTAAGTAGCCACGGCTCTAAAGGGTAACCAGCATCTCCTGTAAAAAAATTAGAATCAAAATAACTTTTTTATTGTAAAATTTCAAAAAGTACCTAATAACCAAACATTACTGCTATCATGCAAATGATCTTGCTCCATTTTTGATCTCAGTTTACTTACATTCCAAATAAAGGAATCATGGTATGCTTCGGAATGAGTAGCATTATAAAGCACTTGGCTAAAAGACGATTGTGCCAAACCAACTTCGAAAAAACGCAAATAAGCGGCCAACTTCACAATTGGTATTGCAAACTTTTGTTTTGAAGGGGACAAGGAGCTGGTGAGCACGTCCAGTAAATATTTAAATGCTGGTTTATTTATTTGGTAGTACTGTTATTATGTTATCAATCATTAAAGAAGAATATAATCTTACAATGGTTCACGCAACTCCAAAGGATTGGAATTATCTCTTAAACTCCTTCGAATTGATAATTCTTCTTTTCTTTCTTCTTCTTCACACAATAATCGTAGCGCTATAGAGCTCATTTTTGTTATATTTTTTTTAGTTATTTACTTTTTTATTTGTTTAATTTTCTTTTCACATCCAAATTTGATTCCTAACTTCTTTATTTGCCTACTGTCAAAGCACCAGAATCTATGTTCGAAATGTCACAGCTGATTCGAAGTGAAATTTTGTTCACGTGAAATTCACAATAGCTAAAAAAAATCCGCGCGAACAAAAATTTCCACGTGAAATATTTTTCGGGTGAAATAAGGCTGGATATTGGCAGCGCTAACATTGTTGAATCGCTCGTCCAAGTAAATTGATATTTTATAAATTACTAAGTAATAAACTAACTCAATAAGCGGTGCGAAGTGTAGAAGCAACATACTTCCACAAAAGCTGTTCTAATTTCCTGGTGAGCCTATTTATTTACGTACTTTTTAAAGTTTTGGGATCGACTTCAAGAATAATGGTTGCTGGGTTACGGAGAACACCGCCAAAGAATTCCGACAATGGTTTGCAAACGAACTGCGGTAAACGGCGTATCTTTGAAACGTCACCAGATACAAACATTGCTACACCCGCTTCTTCAAACCAAAATGCAGTAGGCAATATGTCAGTCCTTGATTTAAAATCACTTATAGAAAGATCTATGGCAAATTTACTTGATGACAGACTCAGGAACGTGGCAACTAAAGCTGATGTTGAAGAAATTTCACGTAAAGTGGAGATGTTGGAAAGAAAGTCGATAGAAAGCAACATTGTAGTTCACTTGCCTTTGGAGACTGGTATTAACTCGGAGAAGAAGTCTAGGAGTCTGTGTCTGCAACTCTTGGGGAGCGCCGATGTATCGCTGGTATCTGACGTTCGCGCCATGAGGTCAAACAACAACATTGCAAACATCGTTGTAAAGCTGCAAAAGAAGGAGGACGTTGGTCGCGTACTAAACAAAACTTCAACACTTAGAGGCAACAATGTAACAATTCACAGAGACGCATGCTAAAATTAAAAGTAGAAATTGAGAACAAAAACAAAAACACGAGAGACGTGGTAATTGGACAAAGGTTGAAAATTGGAGACAGATCATTTTATTTTGCAGCAACAACAACCTCCGGTGTGAAGGAAACGTCAGTGATGATGGTATGACACTTCTCCAGCAGCTGGTCAATGACAGTTCAACAATGACAGCTGCATATGTCAGAAAAGAAAAAGCTGAAGGTCGAAATGCAACGGGTGGAAACGTAAGTAGCAGTTCTTCACACTCGGCGTTCCAGTCAAATATATAATAGTAACGCCGTCAGCCGAAATAAAATAAAAAGTTCACAAATATTTAGCAATGAAAATGAAATTATAATAGGGAAGTAATTGAAATCCATGAAGTATTGGCATTTAAAATATTGAGTTATGTGTTGCAGAGCTAAAAAAACAAATTACTATTTTCGATTTTTTTATTAAATTATATTAAGAGTTTTGATGTTTTTATGCTTTATGAAACACATGTCTTAGTAACAGAAGGAGCTAGGTTTAGGACTATTTTTATGGACTACGAAACGAAATGGATTCCAGCAGTAAAGTTGAACACATTTGGAAGAGAAAGCGGAGGTGAGCTGATGGGTTATCGTAAATCTCTTAAGGAGGTAAATTTTAAGATGGTGGAAGGAACCTGTGTAACCGAACTAAAGGTCAATGGTGGAAACTTTTGCATAGTCCCTATTTATTTGAATTGCAGTCACTGGATGCGAGATTATGAGGAACTCTCCGATATATGTCCTTAACATCGACGAATCTTCTCCTTGTTCGTGACTTCAACGCGATGATAGGATTAACGCAAAATATTTTAACAAGTCCTATGCCATCAATTATAGATGCAACTCGGAGATCTAAAGATGAATTTTGTGATCGAAAGGGCTTCAAAATTATGAAAATTGCGGATGCGTATGAAGGTGTTATCTTAAATGGCAGCTGTTGGAAAATATACCTTCATACGTGAAACAGACCTTCTCCGATCATATGCCATTGGAAATTTCGTGTAATATTTCTAGCGTAGGGGTTACGGCGAACTTAAGACAGCTGCGTCGTTTCCCGAACTTGCATTGGGAAGACAGTTTCGTGTTTCTTATCAAAACAGTTTAAATACCGAGCTTTTGAGTCTGTTGGAACAAAATACTTCTCCACACATCGATGTTCTAACCGATGTACTTAAAAGATCTGTACCGTCTAACGTTAATTTAAGACGTATTATAGCCAGTAAGCAGAAGTGGTTCGATAGTGACTGTCTAAAGGCCAGAAATAGGTCATTTACACTTCTAAGGCGCCTCAGGAAGCATAATACTACCAATTCCAAAGAGCTATATTCAGAAGCTAATAAATATTACAAACGCTTGTGTATAGAAAAGAAAAAGCATTTCAATCAGCAAAAGATTGCAGTTCTCAATAGTTCAAGATCTTCAGCAATCTTTTGGAAAGCGGCGAAAATGATAGCTGGAAGAGTAAATATGATTTCGTCGACTCTACAAGCGTCAGAGCTGATGGAGTACTTAAAAAATTTACTCAACACTCAAAAGTTTTCTCCGCTACTTCTATATTTAGATGAGATTTTTTAGATTTAGATTAATATTTATTTATTTCTTTCTTATAACTAACAATAACAATTCAAAAATAAAGGTAATTCAAAAAATAATTCACAATAATAATATAAGAAAGAAGGTGACATTCTGTATTTAGATACAAGTAAAAAAATAGAGTTGAATGCCACATCAATGTATTAAAACTGTAACAATACACTATGGGGTGGGGTGAACATTAAAAAAGTTTGCGAAGTTATAATTCATGAAAAAAGATATATTAAGGTAATTTTTTTAACTATACAATAAATAAATAAAAAGAAGAGCCATGTCAAAGAATTTAAAATTAGACCAAAACATCAGAAATAAGAGATTCTAGTTCATTATAATTAAAGCTCATGACCAAAATTTTAACTTGTTTTTCGAACGTTCCAGGTAAAGTACTTGAGCGGATGCAGCTCCACTTATTGCAGACGATTTCTTAGATACGCCTTTTACGCTTTTCGAAGTGAAACGAACAGTGGACTCTTCTAAAACGAGGAAAGCTCCAGGTGACGATCGGATCGCTTTTGAATTTTACAAGAATAGTTCTTCTGAATTCCTCACTGCTCTTACAATCGAATTTAATAGAATTTTTGAAACAGCCGATGTCCCAGAAAGTTTCAAAGGAGCTATCATTTTTCCATTGCACCACCTCGAAAACTACTGAAAGCAATGGAATTTGACGGTGAATTTATGGAAATATAAAATTATGATTTTTAGAAATGGTGGTGGAAGATACTCTGGCAGGGAAAACTGGACCTATCAGGGTGCAAATGTTGAAATAGTAAAATAGTGTAAATATTTAGGTTTGTTAATTACATCAAACCTCAATATGAAGGGGCGTTTTGATTGTCAACTAGCGGCAGCTAAAAGAGCTATTTCTTCAGTCTGGGGACGATGCGTAGAGAATAAATATATTGATCACACATCGAAAAATAAACTGTTTCGTGCAACCGCTGCCTCTATTCTGCTGTACGGAGCTCAAATTTGGGGTTATTGTGCCTTTGAGGAAGTTGAGAAATTTCTTAGATAATTCCTGAAGCGAGTCTTTCGACTACCTACCTGCATTTAGAAACTAGAGTCACAAAGGCTACATGCAGATTATATTGCAAAAGAAGTGAAGATGGACTGCAAAAGAAACATTGGTTTATCTACTAGGTGAACTAGAGGACAAGCTGGATGGAAATCCAAGTTCAACGTCAGTGCCAGTGATCTTAAAATTCGCTGCAACTTTAAGGCAGGATGGTAGTAACCAGAAAAGTGTTGGTAACGATTAAATCATTCTTTATACACTATACTAAGAATATATTAAGTTTGATACATAGTTGGTACACCCAAAGAAATAAGCGCTGTAAATTTTACAATTGAAGGCAGTAGATTTAACAATTCATTGTAGATTTGTGTATTTAACAGCGAATCTGGCTGAATTTACAAGCTTTTGTAGATTTTACAGCGAATGCATTCATTTTTGCAACAAAGTTGTTAAATCAACTACAATCCCCAATTGTAAAATCAACAGCGCGTTGTCAATTTCGGCTGTTAAATCTACAGATATGAATTTGTAAAATCTACATCAAAATGTTGTAGAATCTACAGCTATTTGCTGTGGCAACTACAGCAGGAAGTGTAGAAACTACAACAAGTTGTAGATTCGGCATCTATTACGAAAACGTAAAAAGTAGATACCATTTGAGAATATTCGCATGATAATTTTTAGAGGTCATGGCGTTGTGGTAGTGTATGCAGTCGCCGATTGAGAGGTTCCACGTTCAACCCCAGCCAGATCCAAACATTTTTCACATTTTGTAAGTAAATTAAATTATATAATTCGGTTTAAACACACGCTAAGTATTTCTTGGACAAGAACCATCTAATTGGATTGTAAAAGCTATTTCCACCCATTTCTCGCACCATACCAATAAATTAGAACTTTAAGCTTAAGTGCTATGAAAGCGATTTTTTTTACATGCAAATTGTTGTTGTTTCTACAGCTGTGTGACGGCAAAGTGCTGAAATTTTAGCTGTCATTTGCACAACTAGATTGTTAAATTTACAACCACACCTCTGTAAAATTTACAACGAAAATTGTCGGGTCGATTCTGACAATGAATGCAGTAGAATCTACAGCGTTTTACTCTATTTTTACAGCACCTTTTTTTTGGGTGTAGCATAGAGAAATATTACTGAAGGCGTTCGCACTTGCGTAACACTCCCCACGTCTTAAACTGGACCCTCGTCGGGCAAAGGCATTTTCTCGGTAGGCCAGGAACTGCAATAGTTCCCTCGGTAGTTGGTTCCGAATTGTCCTCCTGATACGGTGTCGTGGTAGAGTTTAATTATGTCCTTACACGGCAATCGGGGAACGATTCTGGCTGTTAACATTTTGGTGGTATCAGCTTCTTGGACAATATGACTCGCAAACTGCACCCAATGCACTTTCAGCACATTACACTCACCCGAGATCTCACTCCATATGGGTCCATTTCTAGCTCTTACCCAGTTGATTACTTGACTCAGGATTGAGTCAGTTTCTTGTTCGCGCTGAAATTTCTCAAGCTCGAAATCACTGTCAATCAATCGAATCCGGCGAAATGAAAAGCTTTCTACTATCTTAAGCCGTTTTTCCTTAACATCGAGTGATTACAGAGGTCCTCCACACAAGGTCGCCGTGAGAGCGCATCGGTGTTAAGGTGTTTCTTTCCCGCTCGATGTTCAACTCGAAAATTGTACTGTTCTAGGCTTTTAAACGACAATAACCAATTTAATGCGGCATAATCCGTTCGGACTAAAAATTCTCGACCATATAGGTAAACATGAAAATGCTCTATTCCTTTGACCAATACCAATAGTTCTTTACGTGTCGTCCAATAATTGCGTTCAGCCTTATTCAAAGCCCGACTAAAATAGGCAATAACTCTTTCCGTTCCATCTTGTAGTTGAGATAACAGCTCCCAGGCCATTATCGCATGCGCTGTATCAAGTATAAGTTGTCCCACAGACTGAAAATGACCCAGCACAGGGAACGATGTTAAGGCCTCCTTTAGATCATTGAATGCACTCGCTCATTGGTCGGTCCATTTAAAGAGCATGTTTTTTGGTAAGCTGCCCTTCGGATACGGCATAAAACTGAAGGTCCCTTCTATATGTGCAGAAATGTATACCACGCACAACATGTACAGTTGTGAGAAGCTAGGCCTTAGCCCTCAATGGGCCTGATATTTTTTTTATTTATTTTTATTTTTATGCCTTTACTGCTCAATACAAGAACCAGGATTTTGATTTCATTGCGGAATAGATTGCATTTGGATGCATTAAGCTTTAAACCTGAGTTTTTTAAACGGCTGAAAACAGAACGCAAGCTTATGAGCATTTGTTCGAAAGTCTTACCATGAACGAGAATGTCATCCAGATAAGGAAGACAAACTTCGAATGGTAGTACCCTTAGGATGTTCGACAACAAGCGCTCGAAAGTGGCGGGGGCATTCGTCAAACCAAAACTCATCACTCTAAACTACCACAGATCGTCTCTTGTCACAAAGGAAGTTTTCTCTCGGTCATCAGGATGAACTTCCACTTAGCAGACTGAAACTTGATTGGCAATCAAGGGTGCTGTACCAGACTGAACCGGATACCGAGTCCAAGGTTTCATCTACTCTGAGTTAAGGGAAAGAGTCTTTTACCGTAGCCGAGTTCAGACGGCAATAATCGACACAGAAACTCGTTAACCCATGCTTCTTTTTCACCATCACGATAGGGGAGACTCATTAAGGAGACTGGTATTAATTCGGAGGAGAAGTCTAGGAGTCTGTGTCTGCAACTCTTGGGGAGCGCCGATGTATCGCTGGTATCCGACGTTCGGGCCATGAGGTCAAACAACAACATTGCAAACATCGTTGTAAAGCTGCAAAAGAAGGAGGACGAGGGTCGCGTACTAAACAAAACTTCAACACTTAGAGGCAACAATGTAACAATTCACAGAGACGCATGCTAAAATTAAAAGTAGAAATTGAGAACAAAAACAAAAACACGAGAGACGTGGTAATTGGACAAAGGTTGAAAATTGGAGACAGATCATTTTATTTTGCAGCAACAAAACCTCCGGTGTGAAGGAAACGTCAGTGATGATGGTATGACACTTCTCCAGCAGCTGGTCAATGACAGTTCAACAATGACAGCTGCATCTGTCAGAAAAGAAAAAGCTGAAGGTCGAAATGCAACGGGTGGAAACGTAAGTAGCAGTTCTTCACACTCGGCGTTCCAGTCAAATATATAATAGTAACGCCGTCAGCCGAAATAAAATAAAAAGTTCACAAATATTTAGCAATGAAAATGAAATTATAATAGGGAAGTAATTGAAATCCATGAAGTATTGGCATTTAAAATATTGAGTTATGCGTTTTTTTAAAATTATATTAAGAGTTTTGATGTTTTTATGCTTTATGAAACACATGTCTTAGTAACAGAAGGAGCTAGGTTTAGGACTATTTTTATGGACTACGAAACGAAATGGATTCCAGCAGTAAAGTTGAACACATTTGGAAGAGAAAGCGGAGGTGAGCTGATGGGTTATCGTAAATCTCTTAAGGAGGTAAATTTTAAGATGGTGGAAGGAACCTGTTTAACCGAACTAAAGGTCAATGGTGGAAACTTTTGCATAGTCCCTATTTATTTGAATTGCAGTCACTGGATGCGAGATTATGAGGAACTCTCCGATATATGTCCTTAACATCGACGAATCTTCTCCTTGTTCGTGACTTCAACGCGATGATAGGATTAACGCAAAATATTTATATTTATATTGATGGCATAACAAGTCCTATGCCATCAATTATAGATGCGACTCGGAGATCTAAAGATGAATTTTGTGATCGAAAGGGCTTCAAAATTATGAAAATTGCGGATGCGTATGAAGGTGTTATCTTAAATGGCAGCTGTTGGAAAATATACCTTCATACGTGAAACAGACCTTCTCCGATCATATGCCATTGGAAATTTCGTGTAATATTTCTAGCGTAGGGGTTACGGCGAACTTAAGACAGCTGCGTCGTTTCCCGAACTTGCATTGGGAAGACAGTTTCGTGTTGCTTATCAAAACAGTTTAAATACCGAGCTTTTGAGTCTGTTGGAACAAAATACTTCTCCACACATCGATGTTCTAACCGATGTACTTAAAAGATCTGTACCGTCTAACGTTAATTTAAGACGTATTATAGCCAGTAAGCAGAAGTGGTTCGATAGTGACTGTCTAAAGGCCAGAAATAGGTCATTTACACTTCTAAGGCGCCTCAGGAAGCATAATACTACCAATTCCAAAGAGCTATATTCAGAAGCTAATAAATATTACAAACGCTTGTGTATAGAAAAGAAAAAGCATTTCAATCAGCAAAAGATTGCAGTTCTTAATAGTTCAAGATCTTCAGCAATCTTTTGGAAAGCGGCGAAAATGATAACTGGAAGAGCAAATATTTTCTCCGCTACTCAAATATGCAGCTCCACTCATTGCAGACGATTTCTTAGATACGCCTTTTACGCTTTTCGAAGTGAAACGAGCAGTGGAATCTTCTAAAACGGGGAAAGCTCCAGGTGACGATCGGATCGCTTTTGAATTTTACAAGAATAGTTCTACTGAATTCCTCACTGCTCTTACAATCGAATTTAATAGAATTTTTGAAACAGCCAATGTCCCAGAAAGTTTCAAAGGAGCTATCATTTTTCCATTGTGCTATGATTTCTAATTGGCTTACGCATTGGATAACACAAAACAGAAATTAAATGAATACCAGGCGGGGTTCGGGAAGCATTAACCATGGATCACATTTTTACCCTTACCAACACTGCGGAAATTTAGCACTGCTGTATGTCTTCTGTGTTAACTTTCGCGCAGCTTTGGCTTCCATAGCTCGCGAAGCACTCTTTTATAAGCTCTAGGCAACTGGAGTGTCAAGCAAAGTCATAATCGTGCTGAGAGCGATGTATGAGAACAATGTGGCGTATGTATGGAATGGAGACATTGTCTCGGAGGAAGTTGGAACACAAATGGGAGTTAAGCTAGGATGCATCTTAAGCACATTACTTTTCATCTTATTTATTAACGATATAGTGGGAGAAGTAGGGAGAGGAATCGAACTTGGTGGAGTAAGGATACCGGCGCTTAAGTTTTCGGACGATATAGTGTTTTTGTCGGAGATAGTTGAAGGGATGCAGCTTGTTATTAACCACCTCGAAAACTACTGCAAGCAATGGAATTTGACGGTGAATTTATGGAAATCTAAAATTATGATTTTTAGAAATGGTGGTGGAAGATACTCTGGCAGGGAAAACGACCTATCAGGGTGCAAATGTTGAAATAGTAAAATAGTGTAAATATTTAGGTTTGTTAATTACATCAAACCTCAATATGAAGGGGCGTTTTGATTGTCAACTAGCGGCAGCTAAAAGAGCTATTTCTTCAGTCTGGGGACGATGCGTAGAGAATAAATATATTGATCACACATCGAAAAATAAACTGTTTCGTGCAACCGCTGCCTCTATTCTGCTGTACGGAGCTCAAATTTGGGGTTATTGTGCCTTTGAGGAAGTTGAGAAATTTCTTAGATAATTCCTGAAGCGAGTCTTTCGACTACCTACATGCATTTAGAAACTAGAGTCCCACCAGGAACTTGATTTCATTGCGGAATAGATTGCATTTAGATTAATATATTTAGATTAAGCTTTAAACCTGAGTTTTTTAAACGGCTGAAAGCAGAACGCAAGCTTATGGGCATTTGTTCGAAAGTCTTACCATGAACGAGAATGTCATCCAGATAAGGAAGACAAACTTCGAATGGTAGTACCCTTAGGATGTTCGACAACAAGCGCTCAAAAGTGGCGGGGGCATTCGTCAAACCAAAACTCATCACTCTAAACTGCCACAGATCGTCTCTTGTCACAAAGGAAGTTTTCTCTCGTTCATCAGGATGAACTTCCACTTACCATACTGAAACTTGATTGGCAATCAAGGGTGCTGTACCAGACTGAACCGGATACCGAGTCCAAGGTTTCATCTACTCTGAGTTAAGGGAAAGAGCACGCCCTTCGTCACTTGAAGAACATCAACACCAAAATGCCGTGGCAGCCAGCGGGAAGGAGGTAATCAAATACTACAATTTAAGACGAAGTTTAAATCCACCAAGTGCAGTATGTACGCCAGCAATGAGAACTATGAAATGAATTACCACATAATTTTTGCAAGCTAACGCTGCCGGAGAAGAGTTGGGTATTGTACCAACATTCGACAAGACACGTTGCCGACTACCATGACCACAGTTAAGCCACTGTGAAGTTTCTGCGAATAAATGTTGAAAAATTGGGGTCGAATAGATGCAATCAGCGCTGACTTCTGGTTGTTTCCCGACACTTCTGCATCACGACGACTTCTTCTGGCAGGTTGTCTATGATAACGTCTGGCTACCGGGATGTGCTCGCTGCTTACTTCAATTGACCAAGCCTGATAAGTTGTTTGTGTTGCAAGGTGTGCGGCTTCTACCGTGATGGCCCGAGACATAGCTTCAGCAAATGTTTTTGGATCAGTAAGCCTGAATAATGCGACCCTTTATTCCGTCAACAAATTGCATAATGGCAATACGCTCTTGCGCGCTAGAGGGGCAATCACTGAACACGATTCTTGTCAGTCGCTGTATGTCACTCGCGAAAGCACCGAGATCTTTACTGGATCGCTGCCGCCTGGAACGGAAAGATGCATGAGAAACATGTTTTTCTTGGTTGACAAACCTGAGTTGTAGGGCTGAAACCAGTTTATCATAATCGGTGCACTCAGAAGCATCCGAATTTTCAAGCACTGCCACACTTTCTCCTCGGAGAAGTGTTACTAGTGTCCACGCTTTTTGTGGAGACGTCCAACCGTTAGCTTCAGCGATGATCTCAAACTGCAATTGATTAATCTGTCCAACAGGTCGTACTGTTATTAAATGGGGGGGGGGGGAAGGGATTACAGCTGAATTCTCTTCCTGGATCTCTTTGCGGTTCGTTGAAGTACTATTTTCGGGAGTAGAGTATTCAAAGACCTTATTGGCAAATGTTGTTCCAGTCATGGTTTTTAGTTCTTCTGATTGTCGTTGCTGCTCCAGTGATAGCGGCACTCTGCTGTTCGACATCATAACAGGTTAAGTTTTGCAAACAATTTTTCGAAATTCTCTTTTAATTGGTCTGCCATATCGTGTTGAAGATCCCATTTCTGACACCAGTGTTGCGAAATCGCAGATTTTGCAGGGCTCAACGAAAGTTTGGCAAAGAAATTCAAAGATTAACCTTTATTCGACTGCTACATCAGAATAAAAGCTGTCATAACACTATAAATGATCAGTATCAATAGCCGAGTCGATTGAGCTATGTCCGTCCGTCTGTGTGGCACCATTTTTTGGGCCTTAAATTTTGAGCCAGGTCGTTGAAATTTTGTATACGATTTATTATATTCATATTTTTATTTTTTTTTTCAACGTTTTTATTACAACATTATCAGTCCTAAGGAACAAAATCCAGTATATATTGAGAAAAATTTAAATCCGCCTACTACCACGCCCACTACTACCACGTTACTAACATTTGGCAGGTTAGCTTCACATTTGAAACTCCTGCTAGTGCAGTTTAGACGCAGTAACTTATCACGCCAGGTCTAGAAGTTTTGTTCTTTTAAGTCGGCGCAGTAAATTACTTTTATCCAAAACTTGAAGGACTGTGTTATTAAATTTCTAGTCGAATTTTATGCTTTCTCGCGTAGTTTTTGATTTCATCTACGATTGTTTTAATGCGGAGAACCTTGTGGATATCGTTATTTCTAATATACCATGGCGTATTAACAATTCTTCTTAGCACTTTGTTTTCAAGTGTTTGTAAAATATTTATATTACTTATTTTGGTACAACCCCATAGTTGTATACCATAAGTCCATACTGGTTTTAGCACTTGCTTGTATAAAAGCAGCTTGTTTCCCATATTAAATTTGAAATATTTTCCAAGTAACGAATACATATATCTAGACGTGACCTTAAACTGTGATGTTCTTGGATTTTTTCATATTTTTGTGGCTCGACTTCAGGTGAGGATCTGCTTTGCGATCTTTTCTTTTCGATCCAATTCGTTTCCCGTGCTAGTATGGTATTCATGACTAGATGAGCGGTATGGGCTAGCTGCATTTGCTTTTTGTAGACACGTGTTTCTCAAGGCATTATTTTCTTTCCTTAATAAGTCTACCTCTTTCTTCAGGTCCATTTCGGTAAGGTTGGTACGGACGTCGTCGTTTTCCTCCTCAATGCTTTTAATTTTCATTGTGTCCCTAAATTTTTCACGCGCTTGCGCTTCCGGCGGACTTCGTTTTCCGGTGCTGGTGGTTTCTTGCTGGTGGATATCGAGATAAAAAAATAAAAATAAATAAAAATAAAATAAAATAAATATTAGGCCGTAAGCAGCCCATGGAGAGCCAAGGCCTAGCTTCTCACAGCTGTACGTATTGTGCGTGGTATACATTTCTGTACGTACAGAAGGGACCTACAGTTTTATGCCGTATCCGAAGGGCAGGGGTGTTTTTTGAGAAGCTTTCTCATGACAGTAAATACTCTTGGATGTTTGTCGGACGCTCGCAAGAGGCGTCTACGAGATACCCTTGTACTTTTAGAGAAGGGATTTGTTATTTGCAATAAATGGCTTTCCCCAACATCCATAGATCCGACCTCCGAAGAGAGTGGATTTTTCAGTGTAACTGCTACCTGGGGTATTATATCGTTCTGTTTTATTCATTGCATATTTGAGTATAGGCTACCTTCGGTATACGGAGGGTGGATTTTACTCGCCTCTTACGACAGGCATTCTTTTCTCGGGAACCGCATGTCTAAATGTATTCTTAAAGTGTTAAAGGATTTTCCATTTAGCCATCTGATGTCCTGCTTTTCTTACAGACTTTTTTTCAGTTTCTTTGAGTCAATTTAAGTCATTGTGTCGCTGCGAAGAAGGAGAGAATTATTGCCCAGATTGCAATGGCATTATGTAATGGGATTATTGCCCTCAAAGATGGCACTGAAAAACATGTTGTGTGCGATTGTCGTTGCTGTGTGTAAAGTAGGCTACACACTATCATTTTTGAAATGACATTCCTGCACTGTCATTTCTCATCATTTCATTCCAGGCTGTACACTGTCATTCCAGGTTTGTAATTTTTTCGAAAGTTTTCTCCTTTTTTCTTGTTCATTGTTCGGTTTGTATTTTATTTATATATATTTTTTTGAAAAATGAATGATAAAGAAGTTGCGTGTGTGTATTATTATTGCACTAACAATAAAAAAACAATGAATCGGAAAAAGTCGGTGAAAAAGTGTATTGCTAAAAGTCAGATTTTTACGCACTGTAATCTAATTCGAGAGATCCGGGACACAGAAGCACAGGACTATCAAATCTGACTCTCCTTTGGCTATCGACAACGGACAACGATTGGATTCTGGAACGCTAAGACCCTCCTGGACTCACTCCATGAAGGGCCTTATAACGCCAGATTCCTCCGAATGGAGCTCGAATTCGCACGCTATCAAATAGACATCCTAGGGTTGAGCGAAATAGGATGGTCTGATGCTGGGGAATACATCTCCCCAACAAAAATCACTGTCATGCTCTACTCTGGTAAGCCAGCTGGAAGCTCACGGAGGTCCGGAGTGGGACTGGTGTTGACTCCAGCAGCGCGAAAAAGCCTCATATCCTGAAAGTCTAACCCACACAGTGACCGGATATTGACGAGCGTGTAGTAAAGAAGGTCACTATAATACAGTGCTGCGCTCCGACCGATGAGGCGGCTGAGGATGAAAAGGATAATTTTTACAGTCATTTAGGCGCCGTCTTCAACCAGACACCAAACGGAGACGTCGTAATTGTGATGGGGGATCTCAATGTCAAGGTAGGTAGCGAAACGACTATGCTCAAACACGTGATGGGAGTTCACGGCCTTGAAGGTCGTAACGACAACGGTGAACGGTTTGTGGACTTCTGCAATACCAACCGCCTAGTCATTTGAGGTACGCTGTTTGAGCATAACACCTGCCACAAGATTAGTTGGGTCTCGACTGATAGGCAGCGATCATCCAACCAGGTCAACCACATTTCGATCAGCCGCCGCTTTAGAAACTGTCTCCTAGACGTCCGAAACAGACGTGGAGCTGACATCGGAGAGGAATAAAAAAAATATTGATATGAGATCTTCGGATGTTTCTTCTAATGCATTCTCTGGCACAGAGCTCGATAGCGTGGACCTCTGCCTGAAAGATATTGGTTGTTTGTCCTAGAGGAATAGATAATTTGTAGTTTGGAACAGAGATTCCAGCTCCAGACCCACTTGACATCTTAGATCCGTCAGTATACCAATCTAATGCTGCGGATGTTTGGAGAATAAGCTGATTGTCTCAGAAGCTCCGGATTTGGATAACGACCTCAAAAGGGTGATGGAGGTGAATTCTCTTGGGCATGAAGTCCGAGAGGCACACTGCTGGATTGGATAGCACAGGAACTCCTTCAAGGATTTTCATGTGTCCATCTAATTTAGTTGAAGCTTTAATGCACTAGCAGCAGCTGCAGCAGTCTTGATAATAGTTATGTGGAGTGGTGGGAGGTCTAAGAGAACCTCCAACGCAGCTGTCGGGCAGGAGTGCATTGCACCCGTAATATCTACAAAACCTAAGCGTTGTATTCTTAGGAGGGCAGACCGCGTGACCGTAGAGTGATGATTGTTTTTACATCGGAGAGGAACGCAATCACCATCTTATGGTAGCTCATATACGCCTTCGCACTGCATCCGTCAATAGCATCCGCTAAAACTAGCTAAACAGCGCCAGGTTTAATACTGACAGGCTCAAGGTTCCCCAATAGCGCCAACAGTTCAGCAACCACCTTGCCTTACAAGCAGAAGTATTCAGGAGATCAATACAGGAGAGCATGGATGATCACTGGAATGCTGTGAAAAATGCTTTTGCAATGTGGGCAAGCACCTACGTCGGTAAGAGGCAGAAACACCACCGCACATGGCTTTTAGCAGATACCTGGAGACTGATCGAAGAGCGTACAGCAATAAAGGTTCGGATTGCAGCCGCCTCAGCAGTGGAGAAAACCGAGCTAGAAACCCAATATCGTGCGAAGAAGAAAGAAGTGCAGCGTAGTGTGAGGCGTGACAAACGTCAGTACATTCGACACACTGGCTTCAATGGCTGAAGAAGCAGCAAGTAGATGCGACAGTAGGACTGTTTTTAGTATCACCAACGAGCTCACTGGTGGTCGGAGCTCCAAACAACACCCGCTGAAAAGTCTAGATGGCAGATTTCGTATGAGGATCAGCTCGTTAGATGGAGAGAACATTTCGCCACAGTATTAAGCCACTTAGGCGATGTCGATATGTTCTCAAATTTTAATGAGCATTCCGATGCAACAAATTCCCGAATCATAACAGCGATCAAGTCCCTTATAGAGATGCTATCTGGTTGGCCTTGCGCAGGAGAGGTTTCCCAGAAAAACTCATAGCTATTATTAAGGCTACGTATAAGGGCAGTAAGTGTCACGTCTTGCACAATGGCAAGATGTCAGAAGAATTTGAAGTCCAAAGCGGAGTACGTAAAGGATGCATACTGTTACCGATGTTATTATTAGTGGTTATCAGTGATGTTCACTGTACAGCATTGACGGAAGGAAACCATGGAATTCGCTGGACTATGACATCTTACCTTAAACACCTAGACTACGCTGACGATGTTTGTCTACTTTCACATCGGATAATGACATCCATCTTACGGTCCAGAATCTAGAACCTGAGGCAAACAAAGTAGGGCTGAAAATTAACACAGACAAAACAAAAACCCTGAGCACTTCTAACACGAGCGCGCAACTTAACATTGCCGGACAGGAAGTCGAGAAAGTTGACAACTTTCTATATCTAGGAAGTGTGGTCTCGGCAAACCGTGGTGGCACCAAACTGGATGTGTGCAGCAGAATCGGGAAGGCCAAAGCTGCATTCGGCATGTTGTCCACCATCTGGAAAAGCAATGTTATCAGCTTAAAAACCAAGCTGCGACTATTTCCCTCCAACGTAGAATCGGTACTGCTTTATGGGTGCAGTACTTGGAAAGTGGACACCATTAACACGCGCCGGCTGCAAGTCTTTGTGAACAAATGTTTAAGAATCATCTTGAGGATCTTTTGGCCGAGCCGTATCTCCAACAAACAGCTTTATACGAGAACGGGCCAGGAACCTATCAACATTACAATACGAAGGAGAAAGTGGCAGTGGATTGGGCACACCCTACGGCGTGAAGACAATTCTATTGCGAAATACGCTATGTAGTGGAATCCGCTTACAAGCAGGCAGAACAGCGGGACGACCTAGGCAAACGGAACGCAGAACAGTCGAGGAGGACGCGAATTTAGTAATGCACCGAGCATTGATTTTTAAAAAAAAAAACTTTATTTATTAAAAGAATCGAACCTTATACAATCTAGAACTTAAAATAAGCTAGCACTTGAATAACCGACGGTCAACGAAATACCAACCGCAATTGATCCACACACTAGTATTTAATGTATCAAAAGTGTCTTATCAGCACTTAATTATTTTACTTTATTCACACGGGAAACTTGTGTGAATGACTTGTTGCAATTGGACTCCTACTTTGAAGGTAGTTCGTTGCCTGTGACAAAAATGTGTCGTATTTGTCTGTGGGAGATGCTGACGCATACATAACTTCCCCCTCGTTTATTTTAAAATTCTCCTGAATTTTATTATTTACTTTAACTTTAATGTGTTTATTATTTTTGCAAAATATGATAATGCTCATTATTAGAATGAACATAATAATTACTAAACTTAAATTTATTATATACGACACGTTTTTGTGGTATTGCAATTCGTCTATTTTCTTGATATTAATCTTATTTTCTAGTACAATATCATCTAATGTTATTTTGTCACTGAAATTCTTAAAATTTTGATTTAATGGGTAATAAAATCTTTCTTGAAAACTTTCTTTAACATTGGAGAAATAGTGATCTAAAATTTTAATTTCACAATTATTAAAATGAATTAGTACGTTTTCTGATATATTTAAATTTCGTTCATCACAATTTTGTTCTATTTTCAATTGCTTTGCGTTTTTTATTACAATGGTTTCATCATCTAGTGTGAGAATTTCCGTTTTATTATTTCTTACAAGTTCACAATTATGTTGATAAGAACAATGTTTACTTAAGCTTAATTCATTTAAAGATTTTAATTCTTCATATTTATATGTCAGATTATTATATCTAAATACAATTTCTTTTGGATAATCTATTTCTTTCTGGTATTTATTTGGTATTGGTATAATCATTCTTAATGGAATTTTTACACTTTCTTTTGGAATCTTTATTGCAAATATTAATACATTTTCTTCAAATTTACTTATTCCTAGTTTTATACATTTCATTTTATTTAAATCAATATTATATGTTTGTATTTCCTCATCTGTAAGTATGTTTGGATGTAAAATTCCATATCTGGCTGACGCTAAATTGTCTTGTATGTGATCAAGTTTTTCTTTTATTAATTGTACTTTAAAAAGTTGATCATAGAATAAGTTTTGGTTTATTGTTTTACTTGCTACATTATTTAACTGTCCTACTATTATTCTTCTATCTTTTTCTATTATCTCTTTTAGTTGTTTAAATGACTTGCTAAAATTTTCATTAATTACAATTTGTTGATTTACGCTAGTAATTGCATTATGGTTATTTATTTCTACATTTCTGAGATGATTTTCAATGTTTACTCTATCTTCGTCATCCATTGTGCCAAAGAGCCATTTTGATGTGCTCCCTACGAAATTAGCTAATCCTCTTTTCTTTCTGTTAACTTTAGGCATAATGGTACTTACTTTATTGGTCAAGTGTCTAAGTTCTATTTTAAGTAGTTCTTTGTGTCCCTCGTCTAGTTTTTCTATATTTGTTGAAATATCATTTATTACGTCTATTATTTCTTGTGGTTTAATCAAATGAATTATTATATCCGTTTTGATTATTATATCGGCCTCAGTAATTTGTATTTCTGTAAAACCAGTTTGTTCCTTTATTTCTTCAATAGTCAGTAGTCCGTTAGTTGGTATTATTAGAAATATTAATAATGTCATCATGAAGAGCTGAAAATTTTGGTTGTCGTTTAATATTCGTTACATGAATGTTATCTAATTTACTTTTCTTGAACCTAGGTTGATGTTTATGTCTGACTGCCTTGTAATTTCTTATAAACCCTGTAGATCTTGTTTCTACGTAGTCTTCTCGATTTGCATTAGATCTCTCTAGATTAATTTCCTTAACTGTTTTTACTTTCCATCTTATGAGTGTACCTACTGGTGTATTTAATTCACTTGGTGCTGGTGTATGAGCTTCCTGAGTAATTGAATCTTTTCCATTTATTGTGGAAAAATATATTGGTTTAATTTGTACTGTTTTAAAATGATTTATTTTGTCGTCGATTATGCTCAGTGAAGACCCAGTGTCTATTAGAGCTAAGTATTTTTTTGAGTTTATCGTAATTTTTATTATGGGTAGTTCATCCGAGGCTAGTTGATAAAAAACTCTGAATTGTTTATCTCCAAAGCACTCGTTTCACTATCTATATCTCTATTACTAGTACGATAATTTGACATTCCCGATCTTTGCTCAGGACCATTCTGTTGGTGGCGATTTTGGCCCGAATGTGTTCCGAGGTTTCCTGATCTTGGGTGTTGTCTGCATACTTCGTTCACTTCTCTCCTTCTCTGAATATTATCTACTTCCATAGCTTCGGGTATAGTATAATTCTGCCTGTATTGTCCTGAATTCTGCCCTTGGTTTCTTGGTTGAAATTGTCGTCTTTGTTCAGAATTGTAATTTGTTGGTCCCTGATATTGTTGTCTGTATTGTCCAGAATTTATTCCCTGTCCTTGTCTATACTGTCCTGAATATCTAGTCTCCTGACCTTGATAATTGCTATGATAATGTGCTGAACGATTAGTTCCCTGACCTTGATTATCTTGTCTATTATTTTCCATATGATATGCACTATTATGCTTAATGTTATTGGCATTATATTTATTGCTACTCCTACTATCTTTATTTGTGTGTTTATATTTCTTAAATTCTTCCCTAATACAAGTATCTTCAAATCTTCTATTTCTCATTATAGTAA
Organism: Chalcosyrphus nemorum; assembly: GCA_949716465.1. Classification (NCBI taxonomy): domain Eukaryota; kingdom Metazoa; phylum Arthropoda; class Insecta; order Diptera; family Syrphidae; genus Chalcosyrphus; species Chalcosyrphus nemorum. The sequence goes on along the minus strand of OX454333.1, from coordinate 50,803,877 downwards.
TTATTGTTGATAAGTCTGTCAGTTCGTATATTTTGTCCAAAAGTACGCCCTGTGTCATTTCTTTTATTGTGTTTATTAATATACTAGGCACATTACTTAGATCTACACCCCTATCATCTCTATAATATACTGCTAACTCATCTGACTTATATTTTAGGTTTTGTATTTCTATAGCTAAATCACTTACATTATTCACTTTCAAATTCGTAATTCTGCGATATAAATCAGCTGGTTCCAAGTCCGGTTTGTATTTCAGCTTGAGTGTTGTTTTAATTGCTGCCCAATCGTCCGGTTGAGGTAAGTTGATGATGGTGTTCTTGGCCTCTCCTTGTATCTTCTCATAGTATATCGTCCTTATCATGCATTTTTGTAATCCTTCGTCTGTCACTCCAGATAAGTAATACTCGACGTTGCGGATGAAAGAGTTGATGGTAACATCACCTTGTCCGGTGAAGGTGGACATGTGTTTCACTTCTTTCCATACCTGCTGCGTATTTTCACGTGTTGTTTCGCGATTTTGCAGTTCTTGGAACGCTGCTGTTAACTGTTCCAATTGTTGGGTTTTTCGGAAAACTTCCACCGTTAATTCTTCCACTGTAGCCATTTCTAGACCTTTTCTGTTTTCGTTATAATATTTGGTTCTGTCTTTCTTCATAAACTTTTTATTACTTTAATATGTCCTTTACTCTTATTTAAACTAACTGGAAATGTCCATAGGTTAGTAAGAAGTAATGAGAACTATGTATGTGTGTTTCAATTTCTTTTTCGCGGCACTTTGATATTTTTCACACTTATTTTCATACTATTCGTATCACTGGATAATCCTTTTAGAATTATCCTACCGACTGCGCCAATTTAGTAATGCACCGAGCATTGATTTTTAAAAAAAAAAACTTTATTTATTAAAAGAATCGAACCTTATACAATCTAGAACTTAAAATAAGCTAGCACTTGAATAACCGACGGTCAACGAAATACCAACCGCAATTGATCCACACACTAGTATTTAATGTATCAAAAGTGTCTTATCAGCACTTAATTATTTTACTTTATTCACACGGGAAACTTGTGTGAATGACTTGTTGCAATTGGACTCCTACTTTGAAGGTAGTTCGTTGCCTGTGACAAAAATGTGTCGTATTTGTCTGTGGGAGATGCTGACGCATACATAACTCGCGAGCTCTTTGGGGATGAATTGGAGAGAGCTCTAATGCGTTGTAGAACTACGAACAACATGGCGCGCAGGCGTTGTTGACGACCTGTGCCCCCCGAGGGATTAAAGGACTCAAGTGAGTAAGTATTGAAGTTGCATTTATGAATCTAAAGACATTTATAACTGAAGCGCAGGAGACATCAGAAGGAGATGTGAAGCCTTTGTTAAAGTACTTAAGTCTCAGCCGAGCTATGGTAGGACATTCGCGCAATATGTGGTGGGCTATTTCAGTGTCTTCAAGACATAGGCGATACGTATCCAATTGGAAACGGCTTATTCTCTTGAGATAATAATTGAGAGATCAATGACCAGTTAGGAAATCTTTGTATTTGCTCATAGAGAGGATATCTTTTGTTTTTTTTTTTGAGAAGGTGATGAATTGTTTGGCATTTTTTAAGCCTTTTTGAGAGTTCCAGTGCTGAGCTCTATTCTAATTTAATTAACTTGTAGGTCACAAAAAGGTTCAGGACTAATGAAAGGAGCCTGAGCACCTTGTCTGACAAGCTCATCGGCTTCGTTGCCAATGATGCCCCTGTATCCACGGACCCAAGTTAGTGTGACATTATTATGTGCAGCATGCTGCAAGATGGATTGGAGACAGTTCCAAACTAGCTTCGACTCAAAGTTATAGGAGCTGAGAGCCTTGAAAGCTGCTTATCTGAGAATAAAAAAAATATTGATATGAGATCTTCGGATGTTTCTTCTAATGCATTCTCTGGCACAGAGCTCGATAGCGTGGACCTCTGCCTGAAAGATATTGGTTGTTTGTCCTAGAGGAATAGATAATTTGTAGTTTGGAACAGAGATTCCAGCTCCAGACCCACTTGACATCTTAGATCCGTCAGTATACCAATCTAATGCTGCGGATGTTTGGAGAATAAGCTGATTGTCTCAGAAGCTCCGGATTTGGATAACGACCTCAAAAGGGTGATGGAGGTGAATTCTCTTGGGCATGAAGTCCGAGAGGCACACTGCTGGATTGGATAGCACAGGAACTCCTTCAAGGATTTTCATGTGTCCATCTAATTTAGTTGAAGCTTTAATGCACTAGCAGCAGCTGCAGCAGTCTTGATAATAGTTATGTGGAGTGGTGGGAGGTCTAAGAGAACCTCCAACGCAGCTGTCGGGCAGGAGTGCATTGCACCCGTAATATCTACAAAACCTAAGCGTTGTATTCTTAGGAGGGCAGACCGCGTGACCGTAGAGTGATGATTGTTTTTACATTTTGTTTTAATCCCCATGTTTTGCCCAAAAGCCTAGAGCTGGCCCAGAAAGCTTAAGTAGCCTTCTCAGTGGTGTTCCGGTTCAGCTTATGGTCAAGAGTTACCCCAAGTTATTTGGTTTCTTTTGAGAAATTGATTTGAACACTGTTTAGTGTTAAGGCTTGGAGGCTTATATTTCTTCTTCTGGTGAAGGGTATGATGACGGTCTTGGGTGAATTGACCGTAAGCCCTGGCACCAATTGCTAACTTCATTAAGGGCACGTTGCATTTGATCCTTAATGCGGAATTCTTCTTTGTGTTGGAAATCCACAATTGTTGAGGTCGTTTAGAAGTTTGTCTACCACAATGGACCACAGCAGACAACCTTTGATTGTTTTAATGGATAGCGATGTTTGTCCAAGTTTGGCAGTGATAATTCGATTGCTAAGCATGGAACGTATCCATCTGATAGTCTGCGAGTCAATACCTTTAGCATCCGCAGCAACTTGAATAGAATTAAGTGTCGTGTTGTCGAAGGCACCAGAGATGGCCAGAAAGGAACAAAATGCGATTTCTTTCTTTGACAGAGATTCCTTAATGGAGCTGATTTCCCAGATTGATACGCAAATTGCATATTTTTTCATGGATCTTGAACCAAGGCGCTATTGCGAATATGGAAATAGATGATTTTTTCTATTACCTTTAGAAAGACAGAGGTGAGACTGATAGGCCTGTCGGCCGTGGAGTCTGAAGGTGATATATTTCCAGACTTAGGAATGAAAACAACGTTAACCTTCCTTCGGATTGACGGAATTTAGCTTAATTCGTAGCTGGATATGAATATAGGTACTAGGATTTCAATAAGAATATCTATTCCATGCTGAAGAAGAGCTGGGAATATTCCATCACCGCCAGGAGCTTTGTATGGCTTTTGTGTGGAGATGGCCCATCTGATGGAATCAGCAGAGAAAATTCTTTTGGCTGAGTTCCTTGTACGTTTATTGGGTGGGTATTGCATAATTTCATCTGAAGTAAGTGTAGGGTCAGCTGTTTCTGAATCTGGGAAATGAGTTTAGAGGAGAAGACTCAATGTATCCGAGTAGTTCAGAGTAAAGCAGCCGTTGCATTTTTGTAGCAGACCAATGCCGTTGCAGGGAGATTATTAATTTTTTTTTATTTTCCAAAATTTTTAAACATCTGTTCGAGGACACTTAGTACATCTTTTTACATAAGGTTTTGCTTTAGAGTCTTTGGACTTAATAACCACTTTCATTTAGTCTTATCGCTATTACAAGGTATTTTTTTTTTGTAATGTGTCATAATATACATTTAACTTGTAAGTTCAATTTTACTTTTCATAAAGTTAACATTAATCACATTTATATCAATTTCACAATATCAAGTCTGTTGGTCGGATTCTCTGTAGTCTTCTTCTTCCTAACATCTCTCGGGCTGCTAGGGTGTTCACTTCATCATTACGATGGAGAAGTATTTTGATATGGTGTTTTCTGCTTGTCTTTGTTATTTCTTCGTTAATGGTTGGTATTTTTAGGTCATGGTGGATATCGGCATTCATTATGTACCATTCTGCGTTAATAGACGTGCAATAGACGTAGTATTTTTGATTGTTCGCTTTGTGTTATGTTTATGTTTTTTTTTTTATGTTCCCCATAGCTGTAGGCCATATGTCCAAATGGGTTTAATTATTGCTTTATATAAAAGTCATTTGTTGCTCGTTGATAATGTTGAGTTATTATTAAGGAGCCAGTAGAGTTGTCTGTATTTAAGATTTTTTCTTTTTTTCTATGTGATATCTCCAGGTTAGTCTGGAGTCCAGGTACATTCCTAGGTGTTTTGCTACTTTCGCTCTTCAAATAATTTTGTCATTAATTATTAGAGGCAACTGTGTATCATGTCTTCTTGTAGTGAACGTTACATGTACAGTTTTGTCCTGATTGATATTTATATGCCAGTCGCTGAACCATTTCGCTGTTTGGTCAAGTATATGTTGAAGTTGGGAGGTAGCTTCAGTTAGGTTTATATGTGACTTTAGGAGTATTGTGTCATCAGCAAAGGTCGCTATCATTGTTGTTTCCTCTCTAGGAAAAGGGATGTCAGCAGTGTACAACAAATAAAGTGTTGGTCCAAGCACCTGCTGTATGCTTGAAGTTTCGTCCTTAAACTTTACGTAAAAGTTACGGTTAGTCAGGTAACTTTTAATTAGGAGGTAATAGTCTGGAGGAAGCATATGTTTAAGTTTATGCAGAAGACCCTTATGCCATACTCGGTCGAAGGCTTTTGCCACGTCAAGAAACACGCCCACGCAGTATTTTTTGTCGTCAAGGTCCCTTGCAATTTTTTTGATCACCCTATGGATTTGTTGTACTGTTGAGTGCTGTGGTCGAAATCCGAACTGGTGGTCAGGTATTAATTTGTTTTCAGTAAGAATTGGTTGAATTCACTATTTGTGATACTTTCCAGATTTTGGGGAAGTATTTCTGTCGTATAATGGCGTTGTACACGTTCCTTACGAAGAGAATCGCCTTTTTAGGTAGCTCGTCTAGTACCTTACCTTCTTTTGGTTGTTATAAGCGTCTGTCTTTTTATTTGTTGGCGATCTGTCTCTTTTTTGGTTTGGTTGACTTCGTCTGCTGGTGCATGGGGAAGTTTCTATGGTGTTTGATGTTTTAGTGTTAATTTTGGTTTCGTTACGATGGCTTGTTTTTAAATTGTCAATTCCTGTGCGATTCGTTGTTATTTTATTGCGTTTTGCGTTTCTGTTTGCTTTTTATATGTACTTATAAAGGGAGTTGTTATAGTTTGTCCTATATGCGTTGTCATTGTAGTTGTAGTAATTGCTGAGGCTAGAGTTGTTATGATGCTAGTTGATGTCGATGTTGTTGTTATAGTTGTTATAGGGAAAAAAATAGTAATACCAGTGAATGAAGGCAAATCTTGTAATTTACGCCTAGTTCGATGGCTTGCATTTTCTAATTGCTGAGAACTGCTTGCCGGACAAATTGGAGGAGACATGTAGAAATGCGGTGGCACGAAATGTTGGCTGCATGGCTGAGATGCACTTAATGGCGGCAGAAAGGTTGGCACTGGCTGCACATGTGATGTACATGTTGCTGTTGCTGATGATGCGGTTCGAAAGGAATATGACTGATGATAAATCGGCAAGGCTATTGTGCACATACTCATACTGGAATAAATATAATAATACTCGTTGATGGAGTTGACGATGTAACGGCGAATGCAGACGTCGTTGTTGGCATCGTTGACATATGAGCAACTGTTGAGGTGATAGAAGTAGTGTGTGCGGCTGTTACAAATGTTGAAGTGTTTAGAACGCTTGTTAGTTAATATGCAAGTTCTTGCAGGCGCATGCGATAAACCTTTTCTGCCGCATCATTGGAAGTAGCTCTTTCTAGTTGTTAGCGCAAATCGCTCATCTCCTCAAACAGTTTTTCCATCGTTTCCGTTATCGTCGGCTGGTCCACGTGGACAGGTGTACTGACGATCGTCCTCTCGCTTTCTTCTAAGTCGCTATCCGACTCAAAATGTTCTGGACCGACGCTAAGCTCCACATCAGTTTCTTTTTAGGGTGATTTACCTCCTGCTATACGTGGACTTCGTGTTGTGTCCGTATGTGTCCGTACTATCTGCGACGATTAGGTTATGTCGCTGGTGGCAACGGCAAATTTAGTTTGCCTCATAGAAGCTTTGTTGCAGGCGACAGCAGAATACGCTGGCAGTAAATCTATTTCTCCTGGCTGGAGCTTTGTTGCAGGGGACAACAGAAAGCGAATGTTCTTCTTAAAAAGAAGAATAAAGATTTTGTTACTGCCGGCTGGCTGTGGGCAGTAGTTTGGAATAAAACACTTCGCACTTTATGTATGTTCTTACTCTTTTTTAGCAGCTTCACGGCACAAGCTCTGATTCCAAGGGAAATTTTGATACCTCACTTTGGATCGTGTTCAGAACGAAATTATACTAAATCAAAAAATTGATATATTCACTTGGAATCGTAGCTTGTGCTGAGGTTACATTTAAATTCAAATTTACAGTTTCTGCAATATATTTTATGACAAAAAAAAGTTTATGTATATATTCGCTCCCAAGAATTAATATCCACCCGTATTGTACACACGACCGGACAAATTTCGTCTGAAATATATGTGAAATGTTGAGTCGCGTCGTTTTAGTAACGGAATGTGAAATTTCAAACGCCTCGATTCAACAGATGTCGCCAGTCGTTTTCGACAGACGACGACGACAATAAGGGTGATTATGTGATGGAAATTGAAGAAAAACTGTTTTTTAAGAAACCTGCCCTTAAAAGTGGGTGTGGCTATACTCAATACATGGACGATTTGTAGACCAAGATAATATCTACATATTTACTTAGGAAAGTTTTTTCAGTACGTAAAAAAACACAAAAAATGGATTTTTCGAAGAGAAAAGAATTTTAACATTTTTTTCGTTCTACAAATACAAAAGCCTTATACGAGTATATATAAAAACCTTGTATTTTTTGGTTATACACATACGAAGACCGTATATATGTACATAAAAACCTTAGTATTGGTATAGTATCGGTTCACACATTTGAGCGAACATCAATGTCGAACACAATACAACTTAGGATGTGTTCCGCTTGATATCTGGAAATGTTCTCCCTAGTCAAAACAATATTTTGGCTTGAAGTAAAGAAACAAAATTTGCTATATTACCTTCTGTATTCATTACCATTGCAACGGACAAATGTATTTTCTTGTCAGATGCACTACTAACATAGTTGAGACCAAATGTCCTCTCAATGTCCGTCCGTCCGTATGCGTGTCACCAGTTTTTGGGACCTAAATTTTGAGCTAGGTCGATGAAATTTGGTATGAATATATAAGATAAAAAATTAATAGTTAGTTTACTTACGCTTTTATACCTTTCCTACCGGTCACGTTTTTCAGTCAAATGAGAAATGCTTTAAAAAATTGCTTTATTTAAAGACTTTAAATAAATGGCTTCCATTAAAATTGCCAACAGAGAACGCTGAGTTCTTTTAAAAATTAAACACAACATGATCTTTGGTAGGAGTATGCTCAAAGCGTTTACAATAAATATTTTCTGAATATTCGTAACATCCCGGACCCTGTGAACCTGTTGATCTTTGCCAGGAAATGTACGTATTACTCTACCCATGGGCCACTTTGATCGATGGACGCTGCTATCGCACACCAGAACAACATCATCCACTGCGAGTGGATCTACTGGCTGATACTATTTTGTTCACCTGCGTAGGTCTGGAAGGTATTCGTCCACCTTTTCCAGAAGCGCTGTTGCATCTGCTGAGCCTTGCATTATTACTTCCTTGTCTAGCGGTATGTGAGTCAATGGACGGGAATACACAACGTTTTCGGCTTCGCACATCAACTGTGAAATGTATGCTCTTGTAGACTCTTGTTGAGCACCACATGTCCCATCGCTCTCTTCACGATGCACCAAACGTTCCCGAACTCCTCCTACGTGCGGGTTGAGAGGACAATTGAAGAACCAATCAATAGTTTTGCTCCCCAGGACGTTCGAAACTTGATCATGCATCTTCGCTTCAGCTCTCGATCGGCGCTGACGTAGTTTGTCCCGTTGTTCTTCTTCTGTTTATAAAATTATGGATAACCATCAAACAGGTATCCGTCGACAGATCTTTAGCGATTTCGAGATGTATCGCACGCGTTGTCAAGTACGTAAAGAGTGCTATCCACTGCTTCTCAGAACTCCGTCTGACTGATACTGAAAACGAGCTCTAGTACTCCAGTCCCACGTAGGAGAACGGCCTCACGTCCGGCGTTAGCCTATCTTCAGGCAACTGGCCCATGAGCGGAGCACCCGGTTGCGCCTTCATAATATTGCAAATTAGGCACCTTTTCACCGCGCGTTGAACCGCCGCCCTGACGTGTTGAATCCAAAATTTACGCCGTATATCTGCAATAATTGTTTCGTGGTTATGATGCTTCCAGTTACGATGGCAAAAATCTACAATGAGTTCGGTAACTTGATGATCCTATTTCATATTTCGTATTTTATTTGCTACACTGTAAGATACAATATCCTATAAATAGCATACAATAGTTTACAATATTTTATGAAACCTACATGAGTTAAAATGAGTTAAATAACTAAATTTGATAAATATAAGTAAGAAAAAGAATTACAAATTTAAATAAAAGCATAAAGTAAAACTTAAGAATTCAGGCTTAAATGTATCTTTAGTTCCCTTTTAAAGCTTGATGTGTTGTCTATTCTTCTAATATTACGAGGTAAAATATTCCACAAGTGAATGGATTTTATGGAAAATTGTCACGCTCCGTTGTCAAACAGGTATGACGAGGAAGAATCAATTGTCCGGATCTGTTTGAGGAAGAAATTCTAATCTTTTCATATAGATAGAGAGATGTGTGAGAAAGATATCTGAAAGAAGGCATAAGGTATAGGATATCTGGAGGAAATTATCAAAAGACATGTCCAATAGATACTTCGTATAATGTGAAATTCGGACGAACTATACTATTAAAGGCAAAATTTAGTTTTCTCTTGGAGATGTAGCTGCATTTGTGAAATATTTCACAACCATATGTAAGTATGGGTATGGCCAGTGTTTTTGCGAGTAGAGTTCTTGTTTTAATTGGGGTGAACCACTCGGTCGCGCACAACGTACGGAGTACACCATAGGATTTCCCTACAGCCAGGTTAACAGCATACCAAGGTTTTTCACTGAATAAACATACTCTATATTAGTATTGTTCATGATGATGAAAGGAGAGTAGTATAAATCCAGGAGTGTTTTTGAGATTATAATGCACTTTGATTTTTTAGAGTTAACAAAAGACCATTGCTATCTGACCATTTTGCTACATCTCCAAGATCGTTGTTAATACAAGTCATAGCATGTTCTATTAAGCCCAACGGACAACTTAAAGTAAGCTGTACATCATCGGCATACATGTTTATTTTACTGTGGTTAATGACGGTAGGAAGCTCTTTAACATACAGGGAAATAATTAAGGGTCCTAAAATGGAACCTTGTCGAACGCCGTGGATGTTAGGGAGAAAGTCCGATAGAACACCTTTTATTTTTACAGATTGCTTTCTATTTTTCAGGTATGAGGATATTAGCTTAACAGTACAATCCGAGAAATTGTAGAGCCGATGTAATTTTTGACGCAAAATACCGTGGTTGACCGTGTCAAACGCTTTGGAAAAATCTAAAAGAACTATAAATGACACATTCCCATCATCAAGGGCACACCGTATATCTTCAGAACTGCCTATAGCAGCTATGGTACAGCTTTTTTAGAAACTGATGATGATATAAAACGACGGCTTAATGTTTTCGGATCTATTTCTTCAATAATGTGACCCTTTGATTTACCTATCCCAGCACTGTGCAGACTTCTCCACAAAAGTTTACTGCCCATAAAGGTATTGAAACGCCTAGATTAAATATGGTACTTAGCGTATCTCAACAACAACTTTATTGCGGAGGGAACAGTAAGCACGTCGTTGCTGATCAAAGCGACAACGTTTCCAACGGCTGTAGGCAAAGTCACACTGTTGCATAAGTAGACGGATCTGATTATTAAACCAAGATTTTGTTCTGGATGCTGCACATTTAGTTTTTGTGGGAACATGCCTATTGTAAAGCTGTTCAATATTAGCATTATTGAAATCTATTTGGTCATTAGGAGAAGGCATTTCTATTATGTTCCTCAAGAACAGAATAATCAATACTTCGTTCCCTGTAACTGAACGAGTTTGGAGAGGCTGCAATGTGAAAATCGAAAGTAAGGTATATTATATCGGAGAAAGCTGGTGCTGACAGTTGATCATATCACAGGACAGTGTTTTTGTCACTAACTAAAAAGAGATCTAGCAATCATGTACTGTAGCAAAAAACGGAAACACGTTGATATTTCTATTTGGTCTGTAAGCAACACCGATTAATAGCTTAGTTTCAGCATTAGCCAGTTCCATGAGCATATACTCCACTTCACATTCTTCCGGTGAGAGATGTAGTAATCTACACTTTATACCCTCACTTACATAAATCTTACGATCGAGCCGAAAGGCTTTATATCCGCCCAAATGACATATTTCGTTATTTAGGCTATCCCCCAACCACGTCTCAGAAACACAAATCACACCAACTCTCGATTCCTCACACAAATCGCGAAACTCATCGATTTTTGGTTGCAGACTCTGTGCGTTAATGTGACAAACATGAAGGCGTTGGCCTTTCAGTACTTTTAACATAGTTCCCAAACTTTGCCTCATTATACCCTATCCTAAGGGTATATTAAGTTTGATACATAGTTTGTAACTTAGAGAAATATTAAAGATAGACCACATAAAGTATATATATATGTAAATGATCAGCATCACTAGGCAAGTCGATAGAGCTATGACCGTCCGTCTGTGTGTCACCAGTTTTTGGGCCTTAAATTTTGAAATGGGTCGATGAAATTCTGTATACGGGGTCCTTGCAAAAGTAAGCAATACAAGTGTGTGAAAATATATAAAAAAATAAAGAATAAGAATAAAAAAATATATAAATAAAGACAGTAACAATAATAATAATAATAGAAATAAGATATTATTACATTAATGAGAGAGAATAGGTACATTCAAATTTATTTATCAATTAGAATTTAAGTGTGGTAGTACTTATTCATTTTAATAGAGCTGGCAGTGCTGTCAAGATCCTCAATGCATTCGATCATTTCGGCTGTTTCGACCAGTTGACGTTTGACGTAGACCATTCCGTTCAAAGTGAAGACAGATAAGAGTTGTTTACATTTGTTTAATTTTGATGCAGAATGCAAAACTGGCTGATTACTCTTAGTTAAGCATTCACGTAGATGTAAAGTGCAGGTGGAATTTATACCAATGTGTTGTAAACAAAGTTCATGTTTACTTTCTTTGCAGAAGTGCACGATCGATTTGAGCACTGTTTTACGATCGTACGGAGTGTTGAACTTGACGATGATGCCGGTGTCTTTAGAGTTTCCTTTCGCTCGGGTACGAAAAAAGATTTTTTTTTTAAGCTCGGCGGTGTTATTTTTAGTGAAGTGCAAAGACTGTTAAAAATTAACGTAAGGTTTTCGTCCGCCCAATATGGTACTCCAAATGATATGCGTACCGAAAGCGATTGGTTTTAACCCGAAAGAAAAGAATAAATTTTCCTTTATAAAATTTAAGTTTTATTATTGTAGTGTTTCACTTATAAAGGTTTGTTACGAACTAAAACTTAATCTACTTTTTTGAGAGGGCGAAGCCTGCATGGAAATATCAATTCGCATCAATCAGCACCTTTTCATTTAAGCGTGCATGGAATATGACTCCATGCTTGTTTATTCATTCGCCCATTCACTTATACTTCAAAACAAGGAAGAGCAAATACAAAATATGGTATGTAAGCACTTTTAACTTGAAACTTTGTAAACACATTTGAAACGTTGCAAATGTGTTTCCGTTAGGCATTGTGAAAAAGAAATATGATAAATGCTGATTGATGGAACTTGGTATCCATGCGCATAACACCTCCCCCCATAAAAATAAACAATAACGTTTACAAAATTTATTGTTTACACTTAAAATCTATGCGCATGCTACATCAGACATCAGATTCTTTCATCCATTTCGAAATCTTCTATCCTGAAGACCCTCGAATTTGGTCTTCTAACTATAGTTTTAGATTTTTGGGTATGCGCTATTCGGTTATCCTCTCTAAAAGGACTTCTTGTTTTTCGTTTAACACAGTTTTGGAAGATAGTTATTCCGCGCCTTTTAACAATTCTTAAAATTAAGTACGCTAGCAAAATAATTATTATTACCCCGCCAATTCCCAGCATTACGCCTTGAGTATGTGGTGGTATACCTTTCAGTTTTTTTGCTATATAATTTTCTTGATTTTTTATTACAATTGTGAGATCTTGCAATTCTTTCAAGTCTCTTAGCTTTACTTTAGGCATATGGACGTTATCTATAGGTATATTATTAAGTTTTACATTGGTACAGCAATCTTCCATAGCAAAATGATATACATCTTTAATTTCTATATATATTTCTATATCTCTAGTTACAATTCTTGTTTCTATTGTTTCAAATGTACAATTTGAATCCAAATTCAATACGCCAATATTATTTAGAGTGCCTTCACTATTATTTACTTCTTTTTCACATTTATACTTATATTTAGTTGGGTCGCTTAAGGCGAACAAATATTTATTTTCGTTTATTTTATGGAAAATTTCAACATGATTGGTTACTTGTTTTAAATTACAATTTTTGCTTTTTCTATTCATAAAAGTGGTAAGTTCACAATCATCGTTAATAATGCTGTTTTTATAAGCAAATTGGTTACATATGAAAAATTGGTTAATTTTCTTACAATTTTCCATTAAATTATTAATCAAAAGGTATTCATCTTTATTTTCCTTTATTACAAAGTAATTTGTTTTTTTGTTCAATAACATACATTAAATTTTGAATTTTGAATGGTACATTAATCAATTCGTAAACATTTGATCTCATTTTTTCCACTAATGGAACCGACAAAACAACTACTAATCGGTTGTCTTTTAAATAGTATACCGGGTTAATTTCTTGAACAATGGAATTATATGATTCCAAATTTGGAGTAAATAACATATCGCTTTCTCTGTCACTTTTCATCAATACCTGTACAAATTTCTTTGGTTCTATTATTATGGGATGTATAACTTTATCTTTTAAAAACAAAATTCCCATAATAATTTGACCAATGATCAACTCTGTATGGTTTATTAGGAAATAAGTTTTTAGTTTAAATTCGATGAAATATTCCCTGATTATTCTACTACTTCGATCTTAATTTACTGTATCCACCAATTTCTCTAGATTATTCATCATGTTACTAGTTAAGTTTCCTAGTTCTAGATATGCATCTTTTACAACTTGATTTTGTTTGTTTAAACTATCTAATATCTTTATTTCTTCCTGTTGACTTTTATGTACGTATTCGCTGTTTTCCCTGGTAATTTTAATGGCTTCTTCATAATGTTCAGCATCCTCGCTATCTAATGTTCCGAATAGAATTTTCAGACCTGAACCAACAACGTTTATAAGTCCTCTTTTGGACCTTCTATCTACTCCTAATAACTGGTAGATAGCTCTTAAATTTTTTCGCAAATTTAAAATTGCTAATTTATTCTTCTGTATAGTCCCTATACATTCGGGGATTTCAATTATACAATTTTCGTTTACATTGGTAACAAAGTAGGATATTATATTTATTTGATCCTCTATCTCGTTTAAGTCGATATTGTTGACTACTGACACCTTGCCTGTTTTTTGCCTAATCTCTCCCATGTTTCTGAAGTAAATATGGATGGAATATGGAATGGATGGAATAGTTTCCCATTGTAGAGAGAACACCCCAGTCACTAGCATAAACCTGTAAACAATAAAATAAAGAATCAATTACTTTATTTGAGATGTTTTACCTTTCCTTTGTTGTACTTCATAGATTTATTATTTCTTCTAATTATGACACAGTTGTCTATTACTTTAATTATTTTGAAGGGTCCTACATATTTTTCGCTTGACTTATCCCACTTATCGTTTTCGATTAATACTAAGTCATTTACCTTAAATTCTTTTACCTTTGGCACTAGTTTCTTGTCGTATCTTTCTTTTGCTTTGATCCTCATACCTAACAGGTTTCGTTTAGCTTGCATTTCCATCCTTACTAACTTTAGTTGTAATTCTTGAGTATAATCCATGGTGGTATTGAACTTAATATTCATGAATTCGCTTGGTATGTTAGCCTTTCGTCCGAATAACATTTCATAAGGTGAGAATCCTGTGCTATTATGAATAGATGTGTTGTGGCAAAATGCTGCGTATCTAAACAACTTGGAATATTCCGGTTTGTTTTATCTTTAATTACAAGTCTTAAATATTCTCCTAGACGTGCGTGTGATCTTTCTGCTGATCCATTAGATTGTGGATATGCATTGCTAGTTTTAAGATGTTTTATACCGAACATTTTACATAGTTCTTTCATCAGTTCGTTTACAAATTCTCCACCATTATCTGTAAGAATATACTTTGGTATTCCAAAATCCAAAATCCATTCGTTCGTGAAAGCTCTAGCAACAGTTTCACTTTTCTTGTTTTCAATAGGAATGTATTTGATGAATTTACTTAGATCATCTTGAATAGTAAGACAGTAAATTGTTTTCTTGTTTTCTATATAAGGTCCTGTTAAGTCCATGGCTACTTTTTCTAAGCTATACTCAGCTGATGAGACTATTTTCATAGGGTTCCTACTTGGGTGTCTATTTATTTTTTGTTTTTGACATGGGACACATTTTCGTATATAATCGATTACATCCTTATTTAGATTTGGCCAATAGAATCTTTCTTTGATTCTAGCAATCGTCGCTTTCTGTCCACCATGTCCACCTATCAACCCATCGTGATACTCCTTTATTATTTTCTGTTGTTCTTTAACGTCGTTTATAACCTTGACCTTAATATGATTTACTTCGTTTATTTCAACATTATTTTCTTCTATTAACTCTTCTTCAGCTGCCTTTTCGATATCTTCTACGTTTGGTGCACTGCTACTTGGAAGATTTTTACATGCATCGTCATACATTTGTCTTAGTAAATCACTCTCGTCCTCGCAATCAGAGAGATCTTCTCTGAAAATTTCTTTTATGTTATCTCTGACTTCCTTACTATAGTTGGTCTTTTCTATAGGGTATATTAGATTTCGACTTAACTCATCTGCAACTGCTTTGTCTACGCCCCTTTTGTATTCTATAATATAATCGTATTCCTCCATTTTCAACCTCCATCTAACCAACCTCGATCCAGGGTCTTTTACATTAAACAGCCACGTAAGTGGTCGATGATCAGTTTTGATTTTAAATCTTTTTCCGAATACATACGGTCTAAACTGTTTTACGGCCCATACAATAGCCAAACATTCTTTCTCCGTCGTACTATAATTAAGCTCTGCCTTATTTAGAGTTCGACTAATGAAATGTATCGGCAGTTCTTTTCCTGAGTGTTCTTGTGATAAGACTGCACCGATACCTAGATTACTTGCATCCGTTGTTATTACAAATTGTTTATTAAAATCTGGGTATTGTAATAAAGTGAATTCTTTAAGTAACCTTTTTAACTCATTAAAGCTTTTAGAGTGTTCTTCCTTCAATATGAACTCAACATTTTTCTTCAATAATTTAAACAAGGGTGATGCTACGATGCTGAAATTTTTAATGAATTTCCTGTAGTAGCCTATCATACCCAGAAAACTTTTAGTTTCCTTTGGATTCTTGGGTTCCTGTAACCTGTCAATAGCATTTACTTTTTCTGTGCCAGGAAGTAAACCATTTCTTGTAATGAGGTGACCTAGATATTCAACCTCATCCTTCATGAATTCAAATTTATCCATCCGAATTATTAAATTCGCTTCTTTTAACCTTTGGAATACATTCTTAAGTCTTTCGTTGTGCTCTCGTAGATCTTTATCATAAACCACTATTTCACCGATATAGACAAAGCATTGGTTTCCTTGTAAATCAGCTAGAACATTATTCATCATGCGTTGGAAGCAAGATGGAGCATTTTTTAACCCGAAAGGCATCCGCGTATATTCGAAATGCCCATAAGGTGTCGAAAAAGCCGTTTTTTCCATACTATCGTCACTCAATGGTATTTGGTGAAATCCAGATTTTAAGTCTAGGGTGGTGAAATACCTAGCACCTCCCAGCTGATCTAAGATTTCCGTTATGTTTGGTATGATATGCTAGAGCCTGTTTTGATGATGACTCTCGACTACGTAGTAAAGAGTAATGTCGTGTCTACATGCAATAGTGCTCACTCCTGCACTACTTTGATAAAGTTTAGGGGAGGGAATGAGTAAATTGAAACACTTCTGTATTTTTTGTGCGTTCTCTCGTCCAAGTACTCATTTTATGTGCGAACTACCCTCCTCAACGATCGAACTAGAAATGATATAGAAACGGAACATTTCGGGTGTAGAACGCGACTCTCTTCAATATTTCTATTTTCTTCATGACTCTCCCCCTCTCTTTACCCCTCACTCTTCTTACCCACAAACTACCGACATAGCCGAGTTTTGAGTCAACATCTAAACAGGCTCCTATGCCTGATTATACCTTCCTCTAGTAATTGCTCTATTTGTTTCTTTACTTCGTTTTCGTGTATTTTAGGGTACCTATACGTTTTCGCATTAATTGGCACATCGCTTATGAACTTTTCATCTTCTAAACAAAAAATCTCAACATTTTCTCTTATCATTTCTTTCAACGTTTTTAATATTAACTCATTCTTTAAGTGATCGACCCTTAAGTTTTTCCACAGTTTTTCAAATTTGTCGCTATTTCCTAGCTTTTTATTTGAACCAAACTCCTTTTCATTGGTCTGAGTCATACATCCTTGGCTTCTTTCTACTGTGTCATCAAGGTTGGGAATTTAATTTCCGAACATAGCATGCCTTGGGTGACTATTACCTACGATATCTACATTATTCCTTTTCAAATTTGTGGTACTATACATATCTTCATTGTTGTATTTATTATCTTCGTTGTTTCTATTACATTTTAGCTTTTTTATTTTGTTAACTTCATGTTCCTCTAACTCTTCATTAAATATTAATTTCATAGTGATCCTACTGTTATACATTAACTTCATACTCAGATCTACGCAAAATCCAAACTCTACTAGAAAATCAATTCCTATAATACCATCGTAATATACTAAGACATCATCTGTTACCACATGAAATAGTATGTCAATTTCATACGCATTATTGCTTTCAATGTCAATGTATTCGACAGATATTTCAGCACTACCAATAGTACATCTATTGGATTTCCCAATTCCCTTAAAACTAGTCCTGTTCTCAAAATTTATATCTTCCTCGTAAATGCATTTTGCTTTAATAAGGCTTATGCATGCACCTGTATCTATTAGAAATTTATAGTTTTTATTGTCATATTTTAGAATAATGTGAGGGCTTTCATTGTTGTTGGAAGCAACACCCTCAATTATTGCTCCGTTAGTCGAAAATTTATTCTCTTATTTACGTAATTATTTGCGTCTTTTTTCGTTTGTTTACTATCGTCATTATTTGTCTTCGGAGTAAAAGTTTTAGGATATGAATACCTATTCTTATTACAATGATTCTGATTTTCTCTTCTGTCTGTATTATTTCGATTGTACTCAATCTGTTGGTTTTTCGGAGCTCTACAGTCCCTGCTAATATGACCAAGTTTATTACAGTTAAAGCATTTAATCGCATTGTGATTTACTTTAATTAAATTCCTTGCAGTGTATTCCCTGTTGTTATACCCGTACGTTGCCCTTTTACCGATTAACCTAGTTTCTTCCTGTATTGCTAAAGATGAAGCTTCGGCCAATGATGATGGTCCTTGGCTATTGACAAATGTTCCTATTTCCTCTTTTAAACCATTTACAAAAGCGTTAAGAACATCCTTTTCTATCATGTATAACTGTCCTTCGAACAGCCTATCATTTTCCTTATTTAGATAAATATCTTGAATGCGTCGCCTTTGAAGAGCTTCGACTCTTTGAATATATTGTATGACAGTTTCATTTTTGCTTTGTTGCAGGCGGGTCATTTCTAAATGTAGTTGCATTGGGGAATATGTTTCCTTGAACATTCGGTTCAATTCGGTTTTTAATTCCATCCACGAATTAAGTTTCTTGTTCATAAGTATTGTTTCAGCATTCCCAGAAATTTTACTTTTTATGAACGGTAGAAGACAATACATTTGTGCAGGCGTTGCTAATGACATAGCGTTGTCTACATTTGACAAGAAGTAATGGATTTTATTTGGATCACTATCAAATGGGGTTATTAATTTGCAGAGCAAATCTAAACTCATTTGCGGCATATTATTGTTATAAGAGCAATGGTGATCTTCAAGCAAAACATTCGGTGAGGTATTATTACCCGTTTTGAAGAAGCGTTCAGTAGTTCCCATTTCTCGATTATTTATTTTGTTACTCTCGTTCTTTACTGATGATGATTGAACATTGCCTACTTCGCTATTAAATCCATTTCGTTTCGGAATCGCTCCGTTGCTATGTTTATATTTCGAATTCTACAAATCTCGTGCTCTATTGACTGCGAATCTATTCTATCCATATTTGTTTCAATATCTTTATTTTGTTTCCGAATTTCTCCAGTTTCAATTTCACAATCCCTAATTTTCTTTATAGTTTCTTCTACTAATGATAATTGCTCCTTAGTTTCACATTCCTCTTCCATTATAAACAGGAATAATCTTCTTCGATAACTTCTATAATCATAATACACTAAGTAATCCTCTTCCTTGTCGTCTACGCTAATTCTGTGATTATCTAAAATTTGTGATAACGTAAGTTCGAGTACCTTCCCACTTTTAGTTCCTATACATTTAAACTTCCTGCCTAACGCGTGTTCATTGAATTCAAATTCGATTACGTCCGATCTAGCAGTTGCCATTGTTATTTCTTTTCTATATTTTCTTTTACAATATTATATTCTTATTTTCATATACATATAATATAATACTATATTAAAATAATCTAACTACTACCACTTACAGTCCTGATGCTGTTGCCTTCATTTCCTGATGCTGCTGTAGTTGTTTCTGCTGACTTAGTTATTTGATGTAATTGTTCTTGTTGCTTTATTGCTGTCGTCTTTTGTCGTTCTTGTTGCTTTTTATACGTTTCCTTGTTGCTGCTTAGTTGCTTTTTATTTTTTATTTATTTGATGTTAGAGTTCGTATGCAACCTATTGCATTCCTTTATTTCGTGTCACTATTTTTTATATTTAACTTTTATTTTCAAATTTTTTGGAGATATTTCTTACTGTTGCGTTTGCGTTTAATGCTTGTTTGTCGAATAACGAAAGCGATTAGAGAAATTTAAATCGCTATCTCGACTCAAGATCTATCTTACCGCTGCCACCAAAAATGGTATGCGTACCGAAAGCGATTGGTTTTAACCCGAAAGAAAAGAATAAATTTTCCTTTATAAAATTGAAGTTTTATTATTGTAGTGTTTCACTTATAAAGGTTTGTTACGACCTAAAACTTAATCTACTTTTTTGAGAGGGAGAAGCCTGCATGCAAATATCAATTTGCATCAATCAGCACCTTTTCATTTAAGCGTGCATGGAATATGACTCCATGCTTGTTTATTCATTCGCCCATTCACTTATACTTCAAAACAAAGAAGAGCAAATACAAAATATGGTATGTAAAAACTTTTAACTTGAAACTTCGTAAACACATTTGAAACGTTGCAAATGTG
The DNA here is from genome assembly GCA_949716465.1 of Chalcosyrphus nemorum. Lineage (NCBI taxonomy): Eukaryota > Metazoa > Arthropoda > Insecta > Diptera > Syrphidae > Chalcosyrphus > Chalcosyrphus nemorum. The sequence continues at coordinate 50,784,062 of OX454333.1, read as the reverse complement.
TTTCCGTTGGGCATTGTGAAAGAGAAATATGATAAATGCTGATTGATGGAACTTGTTATCCAGGCGAATCACTCCCGCATCGTCCATACACGGTGTCAATTTCCACAAACTGCTGCTACATTTCAGTTTTTGTTTCACATTTAAGGAGTGATAGTCATCCCCGTAGACCTGTATTTGAGCACTTCGGATGATAGCCAGTTCCGCTCTGCTAAGTTCTGCTACACTCGCTTGCTTTCAGTTTTGAGACACTTACCATGAAAACGAAAGATCCAACTCACGACTCTTTTTAACCTTAAAAAACATGAAAATCTGCTTAAGAATTCACTACTTATGTTAACATGGAGAAAAGTAGCTTTTAGACAAGTTCCTCAGAGTTAGCTCAGCTAGCGGCCATTTGGTTTCATCTTCTAGCAAGAATCTCGGGCCGTTTATCCAAAACGACTCTCGTTTTTTATCTTTAACTCGGGTTTCAAAGTCAGCTGGGTTGAGAGCGCTTGGTAACCACCGCCAGTCGGAAATCACCAGTAAGCTAATGCTGCATACGCTCACTCTCGTCGGTAAATATGTGTAGCTCCGCTAGAACTGTCCTTTCTCTGTATTGTAAAAACGGGGTATGGCTATCCTTTTTACCTGCTGCAACATCTCTAACAATCTCTTCCATGCTTCATCCGCTTCCTTCGGTATTCGTTAGTCCCACTCCACTTGCTTTTGCCATGTGAACTGCAGTAACAGCTTCCCATTATTGAATACTCCGCGACCAGTCCAAAGGGATCAAACAGCGACATCATAATGCATAGCACTTCACGTTTGGTGGGCCTTCTATCTCCATTTATCAAAGCGGGATCTACCCGTCCGAAGGCTGGCACGAATCCAAGCTGTATGCCTCGGTGTCCCAGTGCATACCTAGCACATTCTGATTGCTTTTTATATCGGCTTTGTCTAAGTTCAGTACGGATGATCCGGCTTCGCTATTATTCAGCTCCTGGTTAACGAACGTCGAGTTGGATACAAACTTTTTCAACTCGAAGCCACCCTGTGCGTGGATCCATACAACTTGCTTCGATATTCGTACAGCCTCGTATTCACTCGAGAAACAGGTCCTTCGATATGCCCTTCCGGGCTTGGTCTCCAGAGAAAACGTTGCGCCATCTGGTCCTCCTTCCGTATTGCGATCTGATGGAACATTTGAACGATGTCTGCGCATACTGCTATAGGCTTCTGTCTGAACATCATTAACACTGTCACCAATGGTTCGAATAAATCTGGACCACTAAGCAATGCTGAGTTTAACGAGGTACCGCCAATCTCCACAGCATCGTCGAACACCAGTCTCAGCTTATTTGGATTGTATACGGCGAGTGAGGCAAGTACCATGTTCGATTTCCTTTGATGCTTGCTTCAGATTCAATTAGCTTCCTAGCGAGGCTTTTACGTTGATAATCGGGCATGTTCCGAACATACCCACGGTGAAAATCCTCGTCACGCTGAAATCTCTTCTTTAAGGATAGGAATCTCTTCGTTGCGGCAGTGTAATCGAGTGTGGGAAAATTCTTCATGTGCTGATCCTTTAACTCCAGCTCGTTTATGCAGTCGAAGATCCTTCACAGTCCTTACATTCTTGATGAAAAATTTCTTGGCGGTTCGTCCAATCCCTGCTATCTGCATGCTCACACGACGCGACTGCTCTGTCACTGTCCTTTCCGCAAACCATTTTAATTGTAGACTTTCTGTCGGTCCTTCCAAACCCAACCACCTTTTCATTCACAAACTATTTAACTGGGAGAATTTTAAAGGGAATATTCGTCGACCGCGGATATATAACAGAACTAGTGCAAACCCGTTGTTGATGCTGCGATTTACCTTGTCCATCTGTGTTCTCATTTGGACCGTGCATGAGATCATGGAGCTTCTTCGTGCCTGTCATTGCAATCATTGCAATCGTGACGCTGTTCACAGCTGCTACTCCGATGCCCTCCATATAGGCAGTTGAAACACAACCTTTTCTGACGCACAAAGCGCCACCGCTGTCGAATGTCCATCATCAAGAATTCGATTTATCATGCTTCGCGGTACACATTTTGCAACCTTTATTCTGGCCATCACCTTTCCTCATATTAGCATGGAAAATTCTGGATCGATGCACTTTTATTATCCGTTTGTTGTTGTTCGTTGACGCTAACACAAATCATACTCACCATTTTACTCCGTTCCTGCAGCCACTCACTAAGGTGCTTGATTGTCGGTGCTGACACAATAGTTGTCGCATGTGGTGCCCAATCCATTGGCCTCTATACTGCTAACTTCATTAGCAGCTCTTCCATCAGTGTAGGATTACTTAAATGTTGTTCACAACCAGCTGCCTGTAGATACCATGCCAGATTTTGAACCGTCGTACGCTCCTTATTCTTGCTATTTGACTTTTTACGAGTTGCTCCGGTCTACCGTATCTGCCCTTTAGAGTCTTCATAACCTGCTTCACATTGCTGCTGTGAATTAGTAGAAGATTCAACAGATTCCTTGAACATGGGCCACACCTCGGGCGTTCCATAGAAATCAGGAAGGTCATATAACTTTACTGGTCGCGCATGATCCTGCCTGGAAGTTGCGATAGTACGGTTCAACTCGACTAATACGGCCGCTACTGTATCACTCCCGTTGCTTTCATTTGATGTATCTCGAGACGTCTGGTCGTTTGACGGTTCTACTGTCGACTTCTTCGCCCTTGGCGTTTCTCCTTCGTGCGACTAGTTTTGATTTTTTGTGATTGCCGCCTGAAGACCCTGAATTAGCTGCAGTATCTCGTTGAGCCTAAGCTCGATTGATGAACTCGGATTCGCCTGTGGAACCGTTTCGATCATAGTGGCATCCATAAATTCCTGGATTTCATTATCCTCTTCCCCACTGCTACGGACATCTCCACCTGCTGCTGTTGATCTTGTAATTGGTGTCATAACGCGAGATGAACGAATGTATCAATTGCCTTACCCAATACCTCACCCAATAAAACCAAAAAACCAACCAAAATCTTAAAAGGACTCTCACCCGTAAATCCACTGTTTTTATCACACCTGCTTCTACGATACTTGTGCCTTAAAATAAACCCGCCGCTTCAGAATACATCCAGCTTCACTTTGGGCACTTGAGTTTCACAGCTGCTTCGATGTCGCTTGCGCATTCAACTACCACGGCGCTCAAGAACTTGTCCGGGTTCAATACAGGCACTCGGCTCTTCTTCGTTGGCACTTCAATATGGTGGTTCGATTATTTCTTGCGATTATCGCTCTATCTTCCTACACTCTTTTGACGTTGTAGGGCTCCTCTGGCAAAATAAGAACACACACTGTGATTTTTGAGGAGTTTTATTTCCTATAAGGAATAGTATGAATATACAAGATAAACAAATTAAAAGTTAGGTTACTGACGCTTTTGTCTCCTACTGGTCAGGTTTTTTAGCCAAATGAGAAATGCCGCAAAAAAAAAAATTGCGTTAGTTAAAGCCCTTAAAAAAATGGCTTCCATTAAAATCGCCAATAGAGAGCGCTGAGTTCTTTTGAAAGTTAAACACTACATGACGTTTGGTAGGAGTGTGTTCAAAGCGTTTAAAATATATTTTTTCTAAACATTCGTAGCAGTGATGAATTCGTTGTTTTCATTTTTAGCTACAGTGGGTCATTTTTATTTCCAATTTTGGACAAACATTTTCTTTTCGAGTGTCAATCGTGGTCCCATTCTAATAGAACTGGAGAAGTAAAGCGAAGTGTGAAGCCAGAAAAATAACAAGTAATCTAAGATCCATTTAATCTCCTCCTTTCCGTTTTTGGGGTTGCCACATAAGTATTGGTTGAGTGGTGCCTGGATGATTGCTATGTCTGGCAGAAAACCCTGGTAAAAATTCAGCATTCCGAGAAATCGGCGTAGTTCTTTTACAGATTTTTTTTACAATGCTGCGGATTGTATGGACTTTTGCTTGTGGTGATCTTATGCCGTTTTTGACAATCTACTAGCCCAAATATTCGATCTCTTCAACGCCAAATCTACAAGAAGTTTCTCTGGTGTCTACGTGCGCGCTCTGCAACGGGTGGTCCTCTTGTGACAATATAGTCGCACACTTTGTGATTCTTTTTTTTCTTGGCGAGTGCAAGATCGGGCAAAGCTGGGTAGTTTCTGATAAGCTGGTCAAATTGTGATTCGTCCGTAATTGTATGGATGCTGCCTTCGGAGAACAATTTTGTTCTTGCTTGCGAGGTGATTCGTGTCATTCCGTCGATTAGTCGTTGATTCTTAAGGTCAACAAGCAAATTAAATTGTAAATCAGTTTGTCTCCATATGTACAGATGGGTGTACCAGCAGCGTAGAGTCTTAGATCGGAAGATGAGTTTATCTTAGCGAACGATCGGGGAATCACAGAGATGTCAGCTCCACTGTCGACTAGGAATGCAGCTTTTGAAGAACGATCGGTAACGTGTGGGCGGAGCTTTTGTTGTATTTCGTAACTGTCCGCTACTGTCAGAGTTAGGATTCATTTACGACTTGCTGAACGGGACCTGTTTTGCCAGTTGTTGTGATAGCTGTTCTTTTCCAAGTTCGCTAGGAATTTTTCGATGGAGGCCAGGACCGTGGTGGTCTCGTGTAGGTGTAGCTACAATCGATGTTTCCATGATTTCAACCACTTTGTCGGCAATTTAAGCTAGCTTGGTTGGGAGTCAATCGCACTTGTGACTAAAACTGCTCGTATTGGTGCACCCAGACGCTGCATCGATAGAGTTCGAAGGAAATCATCATGTACATTGTTGCCTGCCAGCGTCTTCATATTTGCGGTGGTTTCTATTGACCTGGCCCTAAGTCGGAAAGCAGTTTTTCAGTTCTCTTAAAATTAGAACCCGGACACATATGCACGATACGGTCTTTGAGAACTTTATACTTATCCTATGTGGGATGATTTTCCACGATGTCGCTGTGTGTTGGTCGTTGTTTCCAGAGTGGTATAACACGAACTTTCGAGATATTCTCGATCTTGTCTTCGTCCGGCATCCCGGGGGGAACTGTGTAGTTTTCGTCGTCACTTATTTCGTTGGACGTTATCACGTCGGGGTCACCAGTGTGGGCGTTTTTGCCAAACCAGTAGAACAAATCGACGAAAAGAAATACACACGAGCAAAAATCATTATATAAGAAATTATATTACAGTCCACGACGGATATAAGAAACATCTAAAATACACAAAATTTGTTTCTTATATCCCAGTTGTTCTTATATGAAAACACATATATAAGAAACACTGTTTTTTGTATGGAAAAAACTGATATAAGAAACTAATTTTCCTATATGGTAAGAGCCAATTGGAAACTCCAGAACGATTCGATGTAACCAATAGTAAAACATATGAAAATGCTACATTCCATCTGGAGCGGATCGTTTGATATCCTATTGTCTTTCCTATATACTTAGCTTCTTCTTCCACCAATATACCTACTTGCTTAAGCTCCTTTTTTCTAATATCTTATAGAATGACTCCAAAGTGGCCAGATTTCACAAATTTTGCAACATATACTGTATCTTGTTTCTAAAAAGTGCTACTATTTTGATGAAACTGTCGAAAATTCATTTTTAGATAAAAAAAACGCCACTTAAACGTGGGCGTGGCCGTACTCTATGTATACAAGATATGTTGGGTGAAGGAATATCAACATATGCGCTTAAGTAAGTTTTATTGAGTTTCATTTAAAATTACTGAAAAAAGTAATTTTTTCGAAAAGTGGGTGTGGCAGTGGGTGGATTTTGAAAATTTTTACACTTATACGGCTTCCTTTTCCAAGGATCTCGTATACAAAGTTTCATAGCTCTAGCTCAAATTCTATGGCCCAAAAACTGGTGACCGACAGACGGACGGACATGGCTCAATCGATGCTGATCATTTATGTATATACTTTATGTGGTATATCTTCAATATTTCTCTATGTTACAAATTATGTGTCAAACTTAATATACCTTTAGGATAGGGTATAAAAAGAGTTCAGTTTTGACGTTGACAGCTATTTAATGCATTTTTAAAGAAAAAAGAGTTTGTGATGAATCAAATCCAGTTCAACAAAAAAAAGCATGTTGGTTTTGTGCGTTGAATTTTGTTTTTAAAAGCAAATTTTTTGAATGGAACTACGTTTCTTATATCCGAATGTTTGTTATAAACGTGTTTCTTATATCAGCTACTTTTCATATGGAAAAACAAAAAAATATGAAAATGCTACAATCCGCCTGGAGCGGATCGTGTTATATCCTATCCTTTTTCCACCAATATATTGAACTTTCTTGAAATAATTTGTTGTTGTTAAAAAAAAATTGTAATTAAATAATATAAAATTGTTCCAAAACTTGAATTTTGTCCAACAGTGCGCATGGTAGTGGACGGAGTTTGAAATGTGTTCAACATATATTAAATTTTGTTTATAAGAAGTGATATTATTCTAATTAAACAAAAGAAAAACAGTTTTTTAAAGAACCAGTGAAAAATGCTACAATTCACCTGGAGCGAATCGTATGATACCCTATCCCTATGTTATTTGGTCGTGTCAGTGGGCGGTGGAAAATGTATTCACAAAATTTTCTATTTTGCCTTATAAACTAATATTTTTACTCGAAAATTAATTTTTGAAGTAAACGCCTCTTTTAAGTGGGCGTGGCCATATACAATGTATAGACGATTTGTAGATTAAGTGAATATCTACATATTTGCCCAAGTAAGTTTTTTCGAGTTTCATATGAAAATAGTGAAAAAGTGATTTCTTTGAAAAGTGGGCGTGTCAGTGGGCGGATTTAAAAAAAATTTACACTTGTATTGCTTACTTTTCCGAAGACCTCGTATACAAAATTTCATCAACCTAGCTCAAAATTTAAGGCCCAAAAACTGGTGACATACGGACGGACGGACATAGCTCAATCGACTCGGCTAGTGATGCTGATCATTTAAATATATACTTTATTGGGTCTATCTGTAATATTTCTCTATGTTACAAACTATGAATCAAACTTAATATACCCTTAGGATAGGGTATAAAAATGCCCCTTAAAAGTTGGCGTGGCCATATATAATGTATGGGCAATTTGTAGAGTAAGTAAATAGCTATGTAATTGCTCTTATAAGTTTTGTCAGTTTCATGTAAAATTACTGAAAAAGTGAATTTTTCGAAAAGTAGGCGTGTCAGTGGGCGGATTTTGAAAATCTTTACACTTGTTCTGTCCCGATATCCAAAGATCTCGCATATAAAGTTTCATTGTCCTAGCTCAAAATTTAAGGCCCAAAAACTGGTGACAGACAGACGGACATGACTCAATCAAATCGGCTATTGATACTGATCATTTATATATGTATATACTTGATCGGGTCTGTCTGCAATATTTCTCTATGTTACAAACTATGTATCAAACTTAATATACCCTTAGGATAGGATATAATTACGAGAGGGTATAAAGACAATGTGTTTCCTCATAAATTGCTTAAGGCGCGTCCAGAAATATTAAATATTTCATAAACATTTCTGAAACATTTATTTGTTTCTGAAATGTTTCATAAATGTTTCATTTTGAGAGGAAGCTTAAACAGATGATTGAAGACTCGTACGGAGGGTTAACTGCAGTTTTCACATTCCGTCTCTGCTCTCTGATGCTTTTTGCAGTTTTGTTACTGACGTCCGTCGTCGACTCTTATGTCGATACAGTTACTTAGTTGTATTGATGGTCCCAATTTTTTTTTCCAGCGCGAAGCTCATTCAAGTCATTCAATGACTGTAAAAGTAAATTCTCTAGGTTTCTGGAAGCCCACTCTTGGTGTAACCTTCGCTATTTGAATAGTGTTGATGTCTTTCATGTTCAATGCATTGTTTAAATTCGGGGAATTCTGCTTTGTTATTAGTTTTTTGTTGTTGCTCTTGGAGTCTTTATGTGATTCAGGCATATGAAGAGATCTGCGCCCAAGCACTGAACATATACCACACCGAACTGTCTACTGTAATGACAGCATAAACACAAATTCAGTTGTGCAAATTTGATTCAAGACTTATTTAATTTAAATTTATTACTTTTGTTTAAAAGAGCTTTAAATTTAAATGCTTGCTGGAGACCAACAGATTGATTTCCATACTAATTTCTTTAACTAAGCTAAGTGACTTCTTCGCCCTTGACGTTTCTCCTTCGTGCGACGAGTTTGGATATTTTGTTATTGCCGCCTGAAGACCATGAATTAGCTACAGTATCTCGCTGAGCCTAAGTTCGATTGATGAACTCGGATTCACCTGTGGATACGGATATCTCCACCTGCTGGTGTTGATCTTGTAATTGGTGTCATAACGCGAGGTGAACGAGTGTATCAATTGCCTTACCCAATACCTCAACACAACGCCCAATAAAACCAAAAAACCAACCAAAATCTTAAAAGGACTCTCACCCGTAAATCCACTGTTTTTATCACACCTGCTTCTACGATACTTGTGCCTTAAAATAAACCCGCCGCTTCAGAATACATCCAGCTTCACTTTGGGCACTTGAGTTTCACAGCTGCTTCGATGTCGCTTGCGCATTCAACTACCCCGGCGCTCAAGAACTTGTCCGGGTTCAATACAGGCACTCGGCTCTTCTTCGTTGGCACTTCAATATGGTGGTTCGATTATTTCTTGCGATTATCGCTCTATCTTCCTACACTCTTTTGACGTTGTAGGGCTCCTCTGGCAAAATAAGAACACACACTGTGATTTTTGAGGAGTTTTATTTCCTATAAGGAATAGTATGAATATACAAGATAAACAAATTAAAAGTTAGGTTACTGACGCTTTTGTCTTCTACTGGTCAGGTTTTTTAGCCAAATGAGAAATGCCGCAAAAAAAAAATTGCGTTACTTAAAGCCCTTAAAAAAATGGCTTCCATTAAAATCGCCAATAGAGAGCGCTGAGTTCTTTTGAAAGTTAAACACTACATGACGTTTGGTAGGAGTGTGTTCAAAGCGTTTAAAATATATTTTTTCTAAACATTCGTAGCAGTGATGAATTCGTTGTTTTCATTTTTAGCTACAGTGGGTCATTTTTATTTCCAATTTTGGACAAACATTTTCTTTTCGAGTGTCAATCGTGGTCCCATTCTAATAGAACTGGAGAAGTAAAGCGAAGTGTGAAGCCAGAAAAATAACAAGTAATCTAAGATCCATTTAATCTCCTCCTTTCCGTTTTTGGGGTTGCCACATAAGTATTGGTTGAGTGGTGCCTGGATGATTGCTATGTCTGGCAGAAAACCCTGGTAAAAATTCAGCATTCCGAGAAATCGGCGTAGTTCTTTTACAGATTTTTTTTACAATGCTGCGGATTGTATGGACTTTTGCTTGTGGTGATCTTATGCCGTTTTTGACAATCTACTAGCCCAAATATTCGATCTCTTCAACGCCAAATCTACAAGAAGTTTCTCTGGTGTCTACGTGCGCGCTCTGCAACGGGTGGTCCTCTTGTGACAATATAGTCGCACACTTTGTGATTCTTTTTTTTCTTGGCGAGTGCAAGATCGGGCAAAGCTGGGTAGTTTCTGATAAGCTGGTCAAATTGTGATTCGTCCGTAATTGTATGGATGCTGCCTTCGGAGAACAATTTTGTTCTTGCTTGCGAGGTGATTCGTGTCATTCCGTCGATTAGTCGTTGATTCTTAAGGTCAACAAGCAAATTAAATTGTAAATCAGTTTGTCTCCATATGTACAGATGGGTGTACCAGCAGCGTAGAGTCTTAGATCGGAAGATGAGTTTATCTTAGCGAACGATCGGGGAATCACAGAGATGTCAGCTCCACTGTCGACTAGGAATGCAGCTTTTGAAGAACGATCGGTAACGTGTGGGCGGAGCTTTTGTTGTATTTCGTAACTGTCCGCTACTGTCAGAGTTAGGATTCATTTACGACTTGCTGAACGGGACCTGTTTTGCCAGTTGTTGTGATAGCTGTTCTTTTCCAAGTTCGCTAGGAATTTTTCGATGGAGGCCAGGACCGTGGTGGTCTCGTGTAGGTGTAGCTACAATCGATGTTTCCATGATTTCAACCACTTTGTCGGCAATTTAAGCTAGCTTGGTTGGGAGTCAATCGCACTTGTGACTAAAACTGCTCGTATTGGTGCACCCAGACGCTGCATCGATAGAGTTCGAAGGAAATCATCATGTACATTGTTGCCTGCCAGCGTCTTCATATTTGCGGTGGTTTCTATTGACCTGGCCCTAAGTCGGAAAGCAGTTTTTCAGTTCTCTTAAAATTAGAACCCGGACACATATGCACGATACGGTCTTTGAGAACTTTATACTTATCCTATGTGGGATGATTTTCCACGATGTCGCTGTGTGTTGGTCGTTGTTTCCAGAGTGGTATAACACGAACTTTCGAGATATTCTCGATCTTGTCTTCGTCCGGCATCCCGGGGGGAACTGTGTAGTTTTCGTCGTCACTTATTTTGTTGGACGTTATCACGTCGGGGTCACCAGTGTGGGCGTTTTTGCCAACCAGTAGAACAAATCGACGAAAAGAAATACACACGAGCAAAAATCATTATATAAGAAATTATATTACAGTCCACGACGGATATAAGAAACATCTAAAATACACAAAATTTGTTTCTTATATCCCAGTTGTTCTTATATGAAAACACATATATAAGAAACAATGTTTTTTGTATGGAAAAAACTGATATAAGAAACTAATTTTCCTATATGGTAAGAGCCAATTGGAAACTCCAGAACGATTCGATGTAACCAATAGTAAAACATATGAAAATGCTACATTCCGTCTGGAGCGGATCGTTTGATATCCTATTGTCTTTCCTATATACTTAGCTTCTTCTTCCACCAATATACCTACTTGCTTAAGCTCCTTTTTTCTAATATCTTATAGAATGACTCCAAAGTGGCCAGATTTCACAAATTTTGCAACATATACTGTATCTTGTTTCTAAAAAGTGCTACTATTTTGATGAAACTGTCGAAAATTCATTTTTAGATAAAAAAAACGCCACTTAAACGTGGGCGTGGCCGTACTCTATGTATACAAGATATGTTGGGTGAAGGAATATCAACATATGCGCTTAAGTAAGTTTTATTGAGTTTCATTTAAAATTACTGAAAAAAGTAATTTTTTCGAAAAGTGGGTGTGGCAGTGGGTGGATTTTGAAAATTTTTACACTTATACTGCTTCCTTTTCCAAGGATCTCGTATACAAAGTTTCATAGCTCTAGCTCAAATTCTATGGCCCAAAAACTGGTGACCGACAGACGGACGGACATGGCTCAATCGATGCTGATCATTTATGTATATACTTTATGTGGTATATCTTCAATATTTCTCTATGTTACAAATTATGTGTCAAACTTAATATACCTTTAGGATAGGGTATAAAAAGAGTTCAGTTTTGACGTTGACAGCTATTTAATGCATTTTTAAAGAAAAAAGAGTTTGTGATGAATCAAATCCAGTTCAACAAAAAAAAGCATGTTGGTTTTGTGCGTTGAATTTTGTTTTTAAAAGCAAATTTTTTGAATGGAACTACGTTTCTTATATCCGAATGTTTGTTATAAACGTGTTTCTTATATCAGCTACTTTTCATATGGAAAAACAAAAAAATATGAAAATGCTACAATCCGCCTGGAGCGGATCGTGTTATATCCTATCCTTTTTCCACCAATATATTGAACTTTCTTGAAATAATTTGTTGTTGTTAAAAAAAAATTGTAATTAAATAATATAAAATTGTTCCAAAACTTGAATTTTGTCCAACAGTGCGCATAGTAGTGGACGGAGTTTGAAATGTGTTCAACATATATTAAATTTTGTTTATAAGAAGTGATATTATTCTAATTAAACAAAAGAAAAACAGTTTTTTAAAGAACCAGTGAAAAATGCTACAATTCACCTGGAGCGAATCGTATGATACCCTATCCCTATGTTATTTGGTCGTGTCAGTGGGCGGTGGAAAATGTATTCACAAAATTTTCTATTTTGCCTTATAAACTAATATTTTTACTCGAAAATTAATTTTTGAAGTAAACGCCCCTTTTAAGTGGGCGTGGCCATATACAATGTATAGACGATTTGTAGATTAAGTGAATATCTACATATTTGCCCAAGTAAGTTTTTTCGAGTTTCATATGAAAATAGTGAAAAAGTGATTTCTTTGAAAAGTGGGCGTGTCAGTGGGCGGATTTAAAAAAAATTTACACTTGTATTGCTTACTTTTCCGAAGACCTCGTATACAAAATTTCATCAACCTAGCTCAAAATTTAAGGCCCAAAAACTGGTGACATACGGACGGACGGACATAGCTCAATCGACACGGCTAGTGATGCTGATCATTTAAATATATACTTTATTGGGTCTATCTGTAATATTTCTCTATGTTACAAACTATGTATCAAACTTAATATACCCTTAGGATAGGGTATAAAAATGCCCCTTAAAAGTTGGCGTGGCCATATATAATGTATGGGCAATTTGTAGAGTAAGTAAATAGCTATGTAATTGCTCTTATAAGTTTTGTCAGTTTCATGTAAAATTACTGAAAAAGTGAATTTTTCGAAAAGTAGGCGTGTCAGTGGGCGGATTTTGAAAATCTTTACACTTGTTCTGTCCCGATATCCAAAGATCTCGCATATAAAGTTTCATTGTCCTAGCTCAAAATTTAAGGCCCAAAAACTGGTGACAGACAGACGGACATGACTCAATCAAATCGGCTATTGATACTGATCATTTATATATGTATATACTTGATCGGGTCTGTCTGCAATATTTCTCTATGTTACAAACTATGTATCAAACTTAATATACCCTTAGGATAGGATATAATTACGAGAGGGTATAAAGACAATGTGTTTCCTCATAAATTGCTTAAGGCGCGTCCAGAAATATTAAATATTTCATAAACATTTCTGAAACATTTATTTGTTTCTGAAATGTTTCATAAATGTTTCATTTTGAGAGGAAGCTTAAACAGATGATTGAAGACTCGTACGGAGGGTTAACTGCAGTTTTCACATTCCGTCTCTGCTCTCTGATGCTTTTTGCAGTTTTGTTACTGACGTCCGTCGTCGACTCTTATGTCGATACAGTTACTTAGTTGTATTGATGGTCCCAATTTTTTTTTCCAGCGCGAAGCTCATTCAAGTCATTCAATGACTGTAAAAGTAAATTCTCTAGGTTTCTGGAAGCCCACTCTTGGTGTAACCTTCGCTATTTGAATAGTGTTGATGTCTTTCATGTTCAATGCATTGTTTAAATTCGGGGAATTCTGCTTTGTTATTAGTTTTTTGTTGTTGCTCTTGGAGTCTTTATGTGATTCAGGCATATGAAGAGATCTGCGCCCAAGCACTGAACATATACCACACCGAACTGTCTACTGTAATGACAGCATAAACACAAATTCAGTTGTGCAAATTTGATTCAAGACTTATTTAATTTAAATTTATTACTTTTGTTTAAAAGAGCTTTAAATTTAAATGCTTGCTGGAGACCAACAGATTGATTTCCATACTAATTTCTTTAACTAAGCTAAGTGACTTCTTCGCCCTTGACGTTTCTCCTTCGTGCGACGAGTTTGGATATTTTGTTATTGCCGCCTGAAGACCATGAATTAGCTACAGTATCTCGCTGAGCCTAAGTTCGATTGATGAACTCGGATTCACCTGTGGATACGGATATCTCCACCTGCTGGTGTTGATCTTGTAATTGGTGTCATAACGCGAGGTGAACGAGTGTATCAATTGGCTTACCCAATACCTCAACACAACGCCCAATAAAACCAAAAAAAACAACCAAAATCTCAAAAGGATTCTCACCCGTAAATCCACTGTTTTTATCACACCTGCTTCTACGATACTTGTGCCTTAAAATAAACCCGCCGCTTCAGAATACATCCAGCTTCACTTTGGGCACTTGAGTTTCACAGCTGCTTCGATGTCGCTTGCACATTCAACTACCCCGGCGCTCTAGAACTTGTCCGGGTTCAATACAGGCACTCGGCTCTTCTTCGTTGGCACTTCAATATGGTGGTTCGATTATTTCTTGCGATTATCGCTCTATCTTCCTACACTCTTTTGACGTGGTAGGGCTCCTCTGGCACAGCCTTCGTATGATTGGGCTTCCTGGCGCAGATTTACTCTCTGACGCTTAAAAGCGAAATAAAAATTTGTTGGTTTTGGAGAGGGGGCAAAATAAGAACACACACTGTGATTTTTCAAGAGTCTTATTTCCTATACCTAAGGAATAGTATGAATATACAAGATAAGCAAATTAAATGTTAGGTTACTTACGCTTTTGTCTCTTACTGGTCAGGTTTTTCAGCCAAATGAGAAATGCCGCAAGGAAAAATTGCGTTAATTAAAGACCTTAATGGCTTCCAATAAGATCGCCAATAGAGAGCGCTGAGTTCTTTTAAAAGTTAAACACTACATGACGTTTGGTAGGAGTGTGTTCAAAGCGTTTAAAATAAATATTTTCTAAACATTCGCAGCAGTGATGAATTCGTTGTTTTCATTTTTAGCTACAGTGGGTCATTTTTATTTCCAATTTTGGACACAAATTTTCTTTTCGAATGTCAATCGTGGTCGCATACTAATGGAACTGGAGAAGTAAAGCGAAGTGTGAAGCCAGAAAAATAACAAGTAATCTTTGCACTTCTCGAAGGCTTTTTTCCTTTCTAAGATCCATTGAATCTCCTCCTTGCCGTTTTTGGGGTTGCCACATAAGTGTTGGTTGAGTGGTGCCTGGATGATTGCTACGTCTCGCAGGGAACCCAGGTAAAAATTCAGCATTCCGAGGAATCGGCGTAGTTCTTTTACAGATTTCGGTTTGCCAATGCTGTGGATTGCTTGGGCTTTTGCTTGTGGTGATCTTATGTCGTTTTTGACAATCTAGTAGCCCAAATATTCGATCTCTTCAACGCCAAATCTACAAGAAGTTTCTCTGGTGTCTACGTGCGCGCTCTGCAATGGGTGGTCCTCTTGTGACAATATAGTGGCACACTTTGTGACTCGTTTTTTTCTTGGCGAGTGCAAGATCGGGAAAAGCTGGGTAGTTTTTGATAAGCTGGTGAAATTGTGTTTCGTCCGTAATTGTATGGATGCTGTCTTCGGAGAACAATTTTATTCTTGCTTGCGAGGTGATTGGTGTCATTCCTTCGATTAGTCATTGATTCTTAAGGTCAACAAGCAGTTTTTGACGTTGACAGGTATTTAATGCATTTAAAAAAAAAAAAACATATGAAAAGGCTACAATCCGTTTGGAGCGGATCGTATGATACCCTATCCCTTTCCTATGCATATACTAGCTCCTTCTTCCACCAATATACTTCCTTAGGCATCTTATTTTCAATTTTTTTATAAAACTACTCCAAAACACAATTTTCTCAATAAGTGGGCGTGGTGGTGGGCGGATTTTGTATATTTTTCAACAAATACTGTATTTTGCTCCCAAGCATTGCTATAATTTCGATAAAACCTTCAAAAAACATTTCTTTGATAAAAAAAAACGCCCCTAAAAACTGGGCGTGGCCATACAAAATGTACTGAAGAACTGTAGGGTTAAAGAATATCTACATATTACCTTAAGTAACTTTTATCGAGTTTCATGTAAAATTACTGAAGTGGGCGGATCTTAAAAGTTTTTACACTTGTATTGCTTAGGTTAGGTTAGTTATGTGGGTTGGCAGAGGAAACAAAATACCTCCGCCGCACTCAGGTCAGCACTGACCCATTGTGTTACCCATAGGGGGCTTATAAAAAGTACCCCTTGCCCATTTAACCCATAAATATCTGCAACAAACCTCCCATGGTTGTACTTACTCGTTATCCTTGTATACAAACCATCCTGATGTTCTGATGAAGTTCAGTAACATGTCGGTATTAACATTGGAGAGTTCTTCTAAATCCTGAAAGAAGTGCTTGCCGAGGAATTTGTACCTGGAATGTTGGAGTCCAGGGCATTGGCAGAGGAAGTGGGTAGTGTCCTCTATAACCTCCTCATCGCGGCATCCTCTACAGAGTTCTTCTTCCGTCCGACGTAGTTCCTTAGGTGGTACCGCAGAGTGTTGTGGCGCGTGAGTATCCCCACGAGTAAGGACAGTGAACGTCTGTCCTTGCGGATAATTCTCTCGGTCCTTGCTTTGTCAAAAAGTTGGCCATAGTTGTTTTGCAGTTTTGCAAGTGTCTATGGACTTCCACCTCAAGTTCGCCTCTCTCATAGCCAGCCTCTCTGTCTCGAGCCTGAGAGCGCAGGGCGGGGTGCTTAAGGAGAGGTCAGTCAGTTCAAGAGGGTCCGATGAAGCTTTCCTTGCCAATTCATCTGCCCTTTCATTTCCCTGGACGCCCTCGTGCCCAGGGACCCAGCAGAGTAGAAGCTTGTGCTGTGTTCCAAGATCCTTAAGCTCTTCGCGACAGCACTTCACAAGCTTGCATTTTATTTCTA
This sequence comes from Chalcosyrphus nemorum, assembly GCA_949716465.1. Taxonomy (NCBI): domain Eukaryota; kingdom Metazoa; phylum Arthropoda; class Insecta; order Diptera; family Syrphidae; genus Chalcosyrphus; species Chalcosyrphus nemorum. The sequence continues at coordinate 50,767,605 of OX454333.1, read as the reverse complement.
TGGCAGTAATTGCTTTGATAGCTGCCTGGCTGTCGATAAAGAAAGTGATACCTTCTGGCGGTATTGCTCTTACGGCAGACTCACGGGCCGCTGTTTTCACTGACAGGACCTCCGCTTGGAAAACACTGCTGTGGTCTGGGAGTCGTATAGATCTGGATATACCCAGTGATTCGGAGAAAATTCCGGATCTTACACCGGTGTCCATTTTCGATCCATCAGTGTAAACAGCTATGGATTTGGCATTTGGTATGCGGCTGTCTTTCCATTCATCTCTGCTAGAGTAAGTTGAGGTAAATGGTGTTTTGAAGTCAAGGTAAGGCGTAGTGTAGTCTGTTTTGGGTGTATGGCCGAAAATTCTACCGAGGATGGTCCCGTGCCTTGACTTGACTTCCAGCACGCAGTCTGACTTATTCTTAACGCACTGATGGCTGCTTTTGATCTCATGTAGATGTCTAGCGGAGGCAGGTAGCCTTAAGACCCGCCGTCGGAGTAGTTCTCATCGCACTAGTGGCACCAATGCACGCTAGTCTTTGTACTTTAGTGAGATCCTTTAGGTAGGTGGATTTGGTTAATGCTGGCCACCATAATAGGCTGCCATATGTCAGAATGGGTCTTATGATAGCCGTGTACATCCATAGAATTGTTTTTGGAGAGGGTCCCCAGTTCTTCCCCAAAATTCTGCTGCACGTGTAGAAGGCTATGTTGGCCTTTTTGGCTCTGTCATTTATGTTTGGTCTCCAGGTGAGTTTTCTGTCTAAAATGATACCCAGGTATTTTGCGCTGTCGGATAGGCTGAGGGGAATGCTTCCCACAGAGGGTGTGCTGAACCGAGGGATTTTCCTTCTGTTGGTAAATAAAACCAATTCAGTTTTCTGGGGGTTGACAGTAAGGCCGCATGTCTTAGACCACCTAACCAGGATCTTGAGGGCACCGTCGACTTGCTCACTGAGCGTAGGGAGAAATTCGCCCGTACCCATCAGTACTACATCGTCTGCATAGGCGACGTTTTTGACTCCAGATGTTTCAAGTAGCTTCAAAGCTTCATTTAAAACAATGACCCAGATAAGCGGGGAGATAACCCCGCCCTGTGGGGTGCCTCTGGAGGCGTAGACATCTAGTTTGGTGTCCCCAATCTCAGTGATTATATGTCTGTTTTCGAGCATACTGACTATCCAATTTATTAGGATGCCTTCAATGTTGCGTATACTTAATGTTCTACTTACCGCCTGTCAATACGGACATTATTAAAAGCTCCTTCAATGTCGAGGAAAGCGGCGAGCGTGTATTCTTTTTCTTTGAGTGATTTCTCAATTGAGCTGACGACACTGTGTAGCGCTGTCTCTACGCTTTTCCCTCTGGTGTAGGCGTGTTGGGTTGGGGAGAGGTCCCCTGGGCGCAGTTTGCCACGGATATATATGTCAATCAGTCGTTCGAAAGTTTTGAGTATAAACGAGGTAAGGTCCTTCGCAGTCAAGTGACTAGCCTTTCCGGCTTTTGGAATGAAAACCACCTTAACCTCTCTCCATCGCATAGGGATATACAGATGCTTCAGGATAGATCTTTGAGCAGAGGAGAAATAGTCTTACTTATCTTTTGCAACATGATCGGGATGATACCATCTAAGCCCGGGGATTTGTAGGGAGAGAATGATCTTATCGCCCACTCTATTCTATCCACAGTGACCATACCAGGTGTGCCCGTATCCATGATGCCATCAGTATAGTTAGGACTGGGTGACATTTCTGTACAGCCCGGAAAGTGAGTACTCAATAGGAGTTTTAAGGAATCAGAGATGGATTCTGTCGAGTTACCATGTGTTCCTTAGTGAGGACTTTTCTAAGTCTCGCAGCTTCCATTGTGCCAGTAATGTCGTTACAGAAAGCTTTCCATGTTTGTCGTTTGGCTTTTTGCGTGGCGCTCTTGAACTTCCTTTGGCTGGCTTTATATGATTCCCAGTCTTCATCGTTCTTTCTTCTATTGGCTGTATTAAGGAGTCTACGCGTGTCCTTCCTAATGGCAGCTAGTTCTTTACACAACCACGGAGGTGAGAATTTTGTTCTTGGTTTGGGCTTAGGACATACTTTTACGAAGGCCTCTTTATAGATGGAAACAATCTGCTCGGCTTGATGATCAATGTCCGTACGGTTCTGTAAGTTGCCCTCTATGAGGTAACTGCTGCCTCTTACTACCTCATCGCTGAAGAGATCCCATCGTGTTTTCCTCGGATTTCTGCAGTGATGGGGAGGGCTACAGTTACTGCTCAGAAGGAACTCAATTAACTTATGATCAGAATATGATTCCTCCCTTAAGACATTCCAGTTGTTAATAGAGAGAGTATTGGAGTTGCTAAATAACGTTATGTCTATTCTTGATGGCAAAATTTGGTTCAACACCTCTATTAGCTCTCTAGGCATGTAGACGGATGATAAAATCAGCCCCCTCCGTTCATGCCTTACAGTTGTGTGGTCTAGATTGCTGTAGGAAGATAGAAGAAATAAGTTAATATGTTTCCTAGCTACAATACATATTCTGTTCTTACATTCCGCGTTAAGCGGTACAGAATAGTAGGTTACTAAATCTTTATGACTTAGCTCACAAATTTTGCCACGGGAAATCCATGGCTCCTGTATCAAGGCGATGTCTATTTGTTTATCACCTAAAAGATATAACAGGTTAGAGCTAGCTGCAATGCTGTGGTGAAGGTTTATTTGTACTATCTTAAGATTCATGATTTATTTACCTTAACACCCGCCGTCCTGCTATTCTTAGTGGTTCCTTCCGTAAAGGGACGAACTTTGCATCTGGTAATACCAGTGCGAAGCTTATGGTTGAACCTTTTTAGCATGGGCATGGACTTATGGTTGAGGAGTACTACAATCTCCGTGCCCTGTTCTGAATGGGCACCCACTTCCAGAACTTCCCAGTTTTCACTGAATAGTTCAGGATTCAGGTGCCGAAGGTTTCTCTTTATCCTTTCTTTTGTGATGTGCGGGCCAGGAATGAGAATTCGGCCTTTTGGCCTGGTGAACTCCAGCAGGTCCTTCTTTTCGACAAGTCGAATGTCGGCATTCGCCCATGGAGCCTGTGTCTTTTCGACGAAGTTCTTCAGCCAGTTCAGCGTGAAGCTGTTGTCGCACGAAAGGATTTTAAAACCTTTGTATGTGGAGAGTTGCTCAAAGAAGGGGGATTGTCCCTCATTATTAACGATGGAATCGTTAATGCCTTCTAGGATACGCAGTTCCATGAGCCTCCATTGGTCTACGCTTAGCCTTCGTTCCGGCTTGTTGAAGTCCACGATAGCCACTTGGAGATTCGCGTTGGCAGCGATAGCTAATCTAGCTTTATTGCACGATGTTCTCGACGGTGGGGATATCGTGTCCTCGTGCCTTCTTCTCTTGGAACTTCCTGCAGTCGGCTCGGGAGCTTGCCTAGCGACAGCCTCCGTACCAGTGGCAGAAAGTCTTAGCCTGTCAGAGAGCGAGGTGGAGGGAACGTTGCCTTCCTCTTCGACCCTGACCCTACATTGGCCGTATGTTTAGTCCCTGTCTTGCGTCCTACTAGTGTCCTTGTACTTTGGACCTTTTTGGAGCAGGAACTGCCCACGGCTGGAGTGGAGAGCTGGTGGCTCTCCGCCTTCTTCCCAGACAGTCCACTTGCCCCAGATCCTTCTAACCTATTGGACCCTTTAGCTTTCAGCGTTTAGCGAGCTCTATCCAGAGGGAAAGACCCTGTCCGTAAAGGACGTAGGATCACGCTTTTTAAGCCGCCTGATTAACCTTAAAGCATTACGCTTACGGTTCCTAAGAGTAGCCGTCGCGTCCCTGGTCTTTCCTGGCTTGTCTGACGGAGGGATTGTTCCCGATCCGATCTTACCGGTACTAACTACCGTCGCGAAACTACTGTTAATTGTGGTGTTCCCGTTCTCGGTGATACCACTCACATCAGGCCGGAAAGACTCTGATGGAATCTCCTTCGGAGACGAGCTAAGATTCGTTTCTTTAGGTTCAACCACCTTAGCCTTGTCAACCACCTGTGATCCCTCCCCGGTCAGCTGCGGGACTACCCCTGCCTTAGCTGAAGAGGGCGGGGCCTCAGCCGATGAGGGCGGCACCCCCGAGGGAGTCGGACCCGAGGTTCGCCAGTGTGATCGCCCCAGTTCCTGACAGGCAAGTGCTCGTCGCAGAAATGTGTGGTCCCGCCGGCATCACCTTGGAAATGTCACTCCCAAGTGCAGGCGACTTTGGAATGCTAGCTGGAGGCTTGCACGCTTCAGACGCCCGCTCCTGCAGATAAGCCCTTGCATTATGTAGCCGTTTACGACGGACGGACAGACGGACAGGCGGACAGACGGACGGACATGGCTCAATCGACTCGGCTACTGATGCTGATCATTTATATATATACTTTATGTAGACTATCTTCAATATTTCTCTATGTTACAAACTATGTATCAAACTTAATATACCCTTAGGATAGGGTATAAAGAGTTTGTGATGAACTCAAATCCAGCTCAACAAAAAAAAGCATGTTGGTTTTGTGCGTTGAATTTTGTTTTTAAAAGTAAATTTTTTGAATGGAACTTCGTTTCTTATATCCGAATGTTTCTTATAAACGTGTTTATTATATCAGCTTTTTTTTCATATGGAAAAACAAAAAAACATATGAAAATGCTACAAACCGCCTGGAGCGGATCGTGTTATACCCTATCCTTTTTCCATACTAATGTATATAGCTCCTTTTTTAACCAATAGGTATATTGTACTTTCTTGAAATAATTTTTTGCTGTTAATATCTTATAAAATTGTTCCAAAACTTGAATTTTGTCCAACAGTGGGCATGGTAGTGGGCGGAGTTTGAAATTCGTTCAGCACAGATTAAATTTTGTTCTTAAGAAGTGATATTATTCTAATTAAACCACAGAAAAACAGTTTTCTAAAGATAAACGTCCCTTAAAAGTAGGCGTGGTCATATATAATGTATTTGTAGAGTAAGTAAATAGCTATATAATTGCTCTTGCAAGTTTTGTCAAGTTTCATGTAAAATTAATGAAAAAAGTGAAAGCGTGTCAGTGGGCGGATTTTAAAAATCTTTACACTTGTTCTGTCCCGATATCCAAAGATCTCGCATATAAAGTTTCATTGTCCTAGCTCAAAATTTAAGGCCCAAAAACTGGTGACAGACAGACGGACATGGCTCAATCAAATCGGCTATTGATACTGATCATTTATATATGTATATACTTGATCGGGTCTGTCTGCAATATTTCTCTATGTTACAAACTATGTATCAAACTTAATATACCCTTAGGATAGGGTTTAATTAGGAGAGGGTATAAAAACAATGTGTTTCCTCATACACTTCTTAAGGTGCGTCCAGACCGAGCGAAACATTTCTGAAACATTTATTAAATATTTCATAAACATTTCTGAAACAATTATATGTTTCTGAAATGTTTCATAAATGTTTCATTTTGAGAGGAAGCTTAAACAGATGATTGAAGACTCGTACGGAGGGTTAACTGCAGCTTTCACATTCCTTCTCTGCTCTGCGATGCTTTTTGCAGTTTCGTTACTGACGTACGTCGTCGACTCTTGTTATGTCGATACAGTTACTTAGTTGTTATTGATATTCCCAATTTTTTTTCCAGTGCGAAGCTCATTCAATGACTGCAAAAGTAAATTTTCTAGGTTAGTGAGTTTCTGGAAGACCACTCTTGGTGTAAGCTTCGCTATTTCCTGTTTACGAGTGTGAAAACGGAAAGTTTAATAGAATTTAAGAACGCTAGGAAATCTACTCAGTCCTTAGTACTAGTACTTTCGTAGTGCTGGTAACTGAGGACGGTAGCTCGGACATATGAGTGGTGGGTTAGAGATTGTTGAGTTCAATATCTGCACGCGACAACGATAGACGTATGTCCGAGTTTACCCCGATTGTGTTTTCGTTATATTTTGTCTAATAAATCAGAAGTGGGATCGCCCTAGTCTCACAGTGTCATTTTCATATAATGTGAGGTGGTTTTATTCAATTTAATTTGCTCTGAGGGCATTTAAACTTTGGTGAGTAGCAGAGTATATCCATTTTATCTCTATTGTCGCCCATCATGTTCTCTCGCTTTACATTTGACTTGAGCATACAAAAAAATACACGTACAGTTTGGTTTGCGCACTCAAAAGCAAACACATTGAGTAGGAAATGAAATGAAATAAATAAGAAATAAGAATGTTGTCTCTTGTTCACTTAGTGGTTGGTATAAGGGAAGCAAAATGTGTTTTACATTGAGCTTTAAAAGCGTTATCCCTTTCTGCAGCACTTTATTGAATACAACAAAGTGAGACCACACACAGTATTTGCATTGAGCAAAGAAAACAGTGTAAGTAAGTGGTGGTCTCGTTCTTTTTCTTAAGAGTTGAATGCGGTGAGTTTATGATGCTACAGACTGGAGAATGAAAATATACCGTCGTTGCATTATACAAAAAAAAAGTAAAGCATTTCTTAACGTAGCCTAGTTGAGAGTAGAACACGTTCAATTAATTTTCTTAAGAACGCAATTTTTAATTTCGTCTACAACTCGTGAAAGTCGGTAAAGATAAAACAAAAAAAAAAAGTTTTTAGAGCACTGAAATCACTTGGTAGCGGAAATATAATCATGAAAAAAAGAATCGCACAAAAAAAATCCGAAGCAGGTAAAAGTACGCAGCAGATCGAGGAATTAAGGCGAGAAATCGCCGCCTTAAAGGAGCAAAATGAAAATCTGTGCAGAGAAGTCGATATCAACAGGCGCTCCCAAAGCAACACTTCAACATCAGTCTCATCAACAGCTGCAATTCAACAGCCTATTCGACTGGCACCAGAAGAGGTAAAAAACATAGTGCCCCCGTTTAATCCATCATCAACATCCAGCTTGACCGCATCGCAGTGGGTCGAGTGCATCGACAATGCTCGTCATCTATACAATTGGGATGAGCGCTCAACATTCCTGTACGCATCACTTCGTCTAGAAGAGGGAGCACGTAAGTGGTTTTCTACTAATCAATCTAAAATAACTGGGTGGGAAGAATTTAAAATAGAATTAGTGTCAGATTTCCCTAGTTTCGTAGATGAATCTGAAATTATATCGCGACTAATGGTGCGTCGAAAGCATAGCAATGAAAGCTATGAGAACTACGTCTACGACATAGCGGACACTGCCAAAAAAGCTCATTTTAGTAACGACACCGTCATAAAATATATAATATCAGGTTTGCAAGATCGAGAGCTGCGCAATTATTTAACAGCGAGTAATTGCTCCAACATCAAAGAGCTTTTATTGAAATTAAAAACACATGACGTGGTTGAAACTCAACATCAGGTTCGCGATAAATTTGAGCGCAAGCACAATAATTTTTCCCATCCAATTTCAAAACCACCTACTCCATTTCCACCAAGACAAACGCCTCCCTCCAGTTTCTTCAGAGCTAAAACTTTTCGAAAGCGTAATTATGATGCATCTAAGACAAAGTGTTACAACTGTAACAAATTAGGGCATTTAGCTTATGACTGTAGGGCCGACCGTCGGCGAGATCCTTCAAGAACATACCACCATCCTGATGAACCTGCACGAAAGATGCGCCGAGTACTCAAATCCGGAGATGATAGTGGGCTTTTTAGCATGGGCATGGACTTATGGTTGAGGAGTACTACAATCTCCGTGCCCTGTTCTGAATGGGCACCCACTTCCAGAACTTCCCAGTTTTCACTGAATAGTTCAGGATTCAGGTGCCGAAGGTTTCTCTTTATCCTTTCTTTTGTGATGTGCGGGCCAGGAATGAGAATTCGGCCTTTTGGCCTGGTGAACTCCAGCAGGTCCTTCTTTTCGACAAGTCGAATGTCGGCATTCGCCCATGGAGCCTGTGTCTTTTCGACGAAGTTCTTCAGCCAGTTCAGCGTGAAGCTGTTGTCGCACGAAAGGATTTTAAAACCTTTGTATGTGGAGAGTTGCTCAAAGAAGGGGGATTGTCCCTCATTATTAACGATGGAATCGTTAATGCCTTCTAGGATACGCAGTTCCATGAGCCTCCATTGGTCTACGCTTAGCCTTCGTTCCGGCTTGTTGAAGTCCACGATAGCCACTTGGAGATTCGCGTTGGCAGCGATAGCTAATCTAGCTTTATTGCACGATGTTCTCGACGGTGGGGATATCGTGTCCTCGTGCCTTCTTCTCTTGGAACTTCCTGCAGTCGGCTCGGGAGCTTGCCTAGCGACAGCCTCCGTACCAGTGGCAGAAAGTCTTAGCCTGTCAGAGAGCGAGGTGGAGGGAACGTTGCCTTCCTCTTCGACCCTGACCCTACATTGGCCGTATGTTTAGTCCCTGTCTTGCGTCCTACTAGTGTCCTTGTACTTTGGACCTTTTTGGAGCAGGAACTGCCCACGGCTGGAGTGGAGAGCTGGTGGCTCTCCGCCTTCTTCCCAGACAGTCCACTTGCCCCAGATCCTTCTAACCTATTGGACCCTTTAGCTTTCAGCGTTTAGCGAGCTCTATCCAGAGGGAAAGACCCTGTCCGTAAAGGACGTAGGATCACGCTTTTTAAGCCGCCTGATTAACCTTAAAGCATTACGCTTACGGTTCCTAAGAGTAGCCGTCGCGTCCCTGGTCTTTCCTGGCTTGTCTGACGGAGGGATTGTTCCCGATCCGATCTTACCGGTACTAACTACCGTCGCGAAACTACTGTTAATTGTGGTGTTCCCGTTCTCGGTGATACCACTCACATCAGGCCGGAAAGACTCTGATGGAATCTCCTTCGGAGACGAGCTAAGATTCGTTTCTTTAGGTTCAACCACCTTAGCCTTGTCAACCACCTGTGATCCCTCCCCGGTCAGCTGCGGGACTACCCCTGCCTTAGCTGAAGAGGGCGGGGCCTCAGCCGATGAGGGCGGCACCCCCGAGGGAGTCGGACCCGAGGTTCGCCAGTGTGATCGCCCCAGTTCCTGACAGGCAAGTGCTCGTCGCAGAAATGTGTGGTCCCGCCGGCATCACCTTGGAAATGTCACTCCCAAGTGCAGGCGACTTTGGAATGCTAGCTGGAGGCTTGCACGCTTCAGACGCCCGCTCCTGCAGATAAGCCCTTGCATTATGTAGCCGTTTACGACGGACGGACAGACGGACAGGCGGACAGACGGACGGACATGGCTCAATCGACTCGGCTACTGATGCTGATCATTTATATATATACTTTATGTAGACTATCTTCAATATTTCTCTATGTTACAAACTATGTATCAAACTTAATATACCCTTAGGATAGGGTATAAAGAGTTTGTGATGAACTCAAATCCAGCTCAACAAAAAAAAGCATGTTGGTTTTGTGCGTTGAATTTTGTTTTTAAAAGTAAATTTTTTGAATGGAACTTCGTTTCTTATATCCGAATGTTTCTTATAAACGTGTTTATTATATCAGCTTTTTTTTCATATGGAAAAACAAAAAAACATATGAAAATGCTACAAACCGCCTGGAGCGGATCGTGTTATACCCTATCCTTTTTCCATACTAATGTATATAGCTCCTTTTTTAACCAATAGGTATATTGTACTTTCTTGAAATAATTTTTTGCTGTTAATATCTTATAAAATTGTTCCAAAACTTGAATTTTGTCCAACAGTGGGCATGGTAGTGGGCGGAGTTTGAAATTCGTTCAGCACAGATTAAATTTTGTTCTTAAGAAGTGATATTATTCTAATTAAACCACAGAAAAACAGTTTTCTAAAGATAAACGTCCCTTAAAAGTAGGCGTGGTCATATATAATGTATTTGTAGAGTAAGTAAATAGCTATATAATTGCTCTTGCAAGTTTTGTCAAGTTTCATGTAAAATTAATGAAAAAAGTGATTTTTTCGAAAAGTGGGCGTGTCAGTGGGCGGATTTTAAAAATCTTTACACTTGTTCTGTCCCGATATCCAAAGATCTCGCATATAAAGTTTCATTGTCCTAGCTCAAAATTTAAGGCCCAAAAACTGGTGACAGACAGACGGACATGGCTCAATCAAATCGGCTATTGATACTGATCATTTATATATGTATATACTTGATCGGGTCTGTCTGCAATATTTCTCTATGTTACAAACTATGTATCAAACTTAATATACCCTTAGGATAGGGTTTAATTAGGAGAGGGTATAAAAACAATGTGTTTCCTCATACACTTCTTAAGGTGCGTCCAGACCGAGCGAAACATTTCTGAAACATTTATTAAATATTTCATAAACATTTCTGAAACAATTATATGTTTCTGAAATGTTTCATAAATGTTTCATTTTGAGAGGAAGCTTAAACAGATGATTGAAGACTCGTACGGAGGGTTAACTGCAGCTTTCACATTCCTTCTCTGCTCTGCGATGCTTTTTGCAGTTTCGTTACTGACGTACGTCGTCGACTCTTGTTATGTCGATACAGTTACTTAGTTGTTATTGATATTCCCAATTTTTTTTCCAGTGCGAAGCTAATTCAATGACTGCAAAAGTAAATTTTCTAGGTTAGTGAGTTTCTGGAAGACCACTCTTGGTGTAAGCTTCGCTATTTCCTGTTTACGAGTGTGAAAACGGAAAGTTTAATAGAATTTAAGAACGCTAGGAAATCTACTCAGTCCTTAGTACTAGTACTTTCGTAGTGCTGGTAACTGAGGACGGTAGCTCGGACATATGAGTGGTGGGTTAGAGATTGTTGAGTTCAATATCTGCACGCGACAACGATAGACGTATGTCCGAGTTTACCCCGATTGTGTTTTCGTTATATTTTGTCTAATAAATCAGAAGTGGGATCGCCCTAGTCTCACAGTGTCATTTTCATATAATGTGAGGTGGTTTTATTCAATTTAATTTGCTCTGAGGGCATTTAAACTTTGGTGAGTAGCAGAGTATATCCATTTTATCTCTATTGTCGCCCATCATGTTCTCTCGCTTTACATTTGACTTGAGCATACAAAAAAAAACACGTACAGTTTGGTTTGCGCACTCAAAAGCAAACACATTGAGTAGGAAATGAAATGAAATAAATAAGAAATAAGAATGTTGTCTCTTGTTCACTTAGTGGTTGGTATAAGGGAAGCAAAATGTGTTTTACATTGAGCTTTAAAAGCGTTATCCCTTTCTGCAGCACTTTATTGAATACAACAAAGTGAGACCACACACAGTATTTGCATTGAGCAAAGAAAACAGTGTAAGTAAGTGGTGGTCTCGTTCTTTTTCTTAAGAGTTGAATGCGGTGAGTTTATGATGCTACAGACTGGAGAATGAAAATATACCGTCGTTGCATTATACAAAAAAAAAGTAAAGCATTTCTTAACGTAGCCTAGTTGAGAGTAGAACACGTTCAATTAATTTTCTTAAGAACGCAATTTTTAATTTCGTCTACAACTCGTGAAAGTCGGTAAAGATAAAACAAAAAAAAAAAGTTTTTAGAGCACTGAAATCACTTGGTAGCGGAAATATAATCATGAAAAAAAGAATCGCACAAAAAAAATCCGAAGCAGGTAAAAGTACGCAGCAGATCGAGGAATTAAGGCGAGAAATCGCCGCCTTAAAGGAGCAAAATGAAAATCTGTGCAGAGAAGTCGATATCAACAGGCGCTCCCAAAGCAACACTTCAACATCAGTCTCATCAACAGCTGCAATTCAACAGCCTATTCGACTGGCACCAGAAGAGGTAAAAAACATAGTGCCCCCGTTTAATCCATCATCAACATCCAGCTTGACCGCATCGCAGTGGGTCGAGTGCATCGACAATGCTCGTCATCTATACAATTGGGATGAGCGCTCAACATTCCTGTACGCATCACTTCGTCTAGAAGAGGGAGCACGTAAGTGGTTTTCTACTAATCAATCTAAAATAACTGGGTGGGAAGAATTTAAAATAGAATTAGTGTCAGATTTCCCTAGTTTCGTAGATGAATCTGAAATTATATCGCGACTAATGGTGCGTCGAAAGCATAGCAATGAAAGCTATGAGAACTACGTCTACGACATAGCGGACACTGCCAAAAAAGCTCATTTTAGTAACGACACCGTCATAAAATATATAATATCAGGTTTGCAAGATCGAGAGCTGCGCAATTATTTAACAGCGAGTAATTGCTCCAACATCAAAGAGCTTTTATTGAAATTAAAAACACATGACGTGGTTGAAACTCAACATCAGGTTCGCGATAAATTTGAGCGCAAGCACAATAATTTTTCCCATCCAATTTCAAAACCACCTACTCCATTTCCACCAAGACAAACGCCTCCCTCCAGTTTCTTCAGAGCTAAAACTTTTCGAAAGCGTAATTATGATGCATCTAAGACAAAGTGTTACAACTGTAACAAATTAGGGCATTTAGCTTATGACTGTAGGGCCGACCGTCGGCGAGATCCTTCAAGAACATACCACCATCCTGATGAACCTGCACGAAAGATGCGCCGAGTACTCAAATCCGGAGATGATAGTGGGCTTCTTAAAGTCGTTAGGGTGGATGATAAGCCCATAAAAGCGTTTCTGGACCTAGGGAGTGATTGTACAACACTAATAGTGGCTGATGTAATTAAAAATGACTGGCATATGCAACCATGTCAAACAAAATTAAATGGATTCGGGCAGGGCTACGCACAGGCAATAGGAAAGATGACTAAAAATGTATGTGTAGGTGAGGTGTCCATGCCAACTGAAATATTAGTCGTCGATAATTCCGCCCAAGATGTATCTATGATCTTAGGTCGCAACTTTCTTGATTCCCCTAAAGTATGCTTGGTAAAAAGATATGGTAGTTTCCTAATAAAAAATGCCGATGACGATGTTCATACCCCGAACCCCTGACTGCATGTAGCGACAGGACACACAAATAAAGAAAGCATGCAGAAAGGTTCCATAATTAGTTTAAACGATATCGAAATAGGTAACTCTTTGTATACAGATACCGATAAGGCAAACTTAGTCAACATTTTAAATAAGTATCGAGATTGTGTAGCTCTCAACCTTAAAGAACTCGGTAAAACAAATATAATCACCATGAACATCATCCTTAAAGAAAATAAAATAATCCGCTACAAACCTTATCGAGTTGCGTACAGTGAGGTAGAACATCTAAATTCCATAGTCAACGAACTTCTACAAAACGACATAATTGAGGAGTCTAATTCCGAATATGCTAGCCCAGCGCTGTTGGTCAAAAAGAAAGATGGAACATATAGGATGGTCGTTGACTACAGGCAATTAAACTCAATAACGGTGCGAGAAAACTTTCCTACACCTAACATCGAGGAACTTATCAATTCGATGAGCAACGCACGCGTCTTCATAATATTAGAAAGCGACACCTAAATAGCTATCACATGAAATGACAGCAAAAAAGCGATTGTCATTTTGATAATCACCTTACGTGAACGTAAAGCGATGATTTTGATTGTCAACTATCAACTATCACCTTAGCCGATTCCAGCCCAGGATATTGTAAGGTAGAAGCAGTTAAATTATTCCCCGTCCCTTGCGAACCTAAGCATGTAAAACAGTTCTTGGGGCTATCAGGCTACTTTCGGCGCTTTGTACCTAACTATGCTTCAATAGCCGCACCTCTTAATTCACTGTTGAAGAAGGACGCAAGTTTTCGTTGGACATCAGTGGAGCAGTCAGCGTTTGACCAACTGAAAGATAAATTGTCCACATCACCGATTCTCACAATATACAACGCCTCAAGAGACCATCAGCTTCATACCGACGCTTGTTCCTCCGGTCTCGCTGGCGTTCTTATTCAAATTGAAGAAGGAGGTGAAAAGAAGGCGGTTTCATTTTTTAGTAGGACTACCACAGATTTGAGAAGAAATATCACAGCTACGAATTGGAGGCTTTGGCTGTCGTTGAAAGCTTACAAAGATTTAGATACTACTTACTAGGCAAGAATTTTACTATCTTCACAGACTGCAACTCTCTCAAGCTAACACAGAAGAAAAGAGATCTAGTCCCAAGAATAGCTAGGTGGTGGTTGAAAATACAAGACTTCGATTTCGAATTAGAGTACAGACCAGCATCCCAAATGATGCACGCGGATGCCCTTAGCCGAAATCCTATAGAAAAGGCCGTCGAAGTAGAAGAAGCTGGCCTATCCATTAATATAATTGGGATGCAGGAGGACGACTGGGTTGCAACGATGCAAGTACAAGATAGTAATCTAAAAGAAATCCATGAACTCCTAACTACCGTTGAGCCAAAGAATCATAAATCAATAGACATAAAGAAAAACTATTTACTTAAATCCGGTCGTGTATACAAACGAACTTCAATAGGTCCTCGTTTTGTAGTTCCACGGGGTATACGTTGGAGGGTAATAAAAACTTCGCATGATGACATAGGCCATTGCGGTCTGGAAAGGACAATGGAAGAAATACAAAAAATGTATTGGTTCCCGAGAATACGTCATACCGTACAAAAGTATATTAATAGCTGCATTCCGTGCCTGTACAACAAAAAGGCCAAGGACGAGACACGATATCATATCCATCCCATCAATAAACAACCAACACCATTTCATACCATCCATATGGACCATTTAGGACCTCTACCCAAAAGCGCTAAGGGTAACATGTATATTTTAGGGATTATCCACGGCTTCACAAAATTTATCATTTTACGCGCAGTAAAGACAACGTCCACTAATGCCGTGGTACGGACACTGGAAGAACTAACACAATTTTTTGGAACACCAACACAAATAATCAGCGATCGGGGTACCGCATTCACATCGGGGGCTTTCAAATCCTTCTGCGAAGAAAACGGAATTCGACACATTCTAAATGCTGTCCGAACACCGCGTGCAAATGGACAGATAGAAAGATATTTTCGAACAGTAGGAGCAGCAATCTCAACTATGACTGTAAGAGAAGACGGTAGGGATTGGCAAGACCATCTGACAGCAATCCAATGGGGTTTGAATTCCCTAAAGCATCGAATTACCAATCGTACACCACAGGAACTGATGTTCGACTTCAAACCCAAAAATGGTCTAGCAAACCACCTAAATATCGCTTTGCTAGAAGATGACTCCAACGATGAAGAGGAAAATATTCCCCTTAATCTGATCCGCGAAAGGGCTTTGCAGCGGATGCAACACCTTCAGAGTAGTCAGGCGAACAAATTTAACAAAGTCCATCGAAGTCCTCAAAAGTATGCAGTCGGAGATTTAATTTTAATTAAAGCAGAGCATCCTGCCACGGGGCAATCCAGAAAATTGCTGCCTAGATTCAAAGGCCCATATGAAATCAAAAAAATTCTTTCAAATGACCGATACATTGTAGGCGACACATCAACAACCAGCGTAACTTCGCGACGATATGAATCCATTCATTCTGCTGACCATATGAAACCATGGGGAAAACTGCAAGACTTCAGTCTGTCTGATTGTGAGGAGCCTCTAGAAGAAGATTTTGAATTAAACGGTAATTATGAAAGTATAACTGAAAACTTAACTTAAATATTAAGAACAACGTTAATCCAAAGTTGTGCTCTTCTGTTTGCAAAGTTAACGTTTAATAGGTAAACGACACGCCAATGTCATGAAATTAAAATATAAAAAAAAAAAATGTTTGCAACGCATACTGCAATGCTTTTAAACTTAATTGCTTGGCAAAGCCTACTATTGAATTTTATTTTATATATGTAATTTTAAATTACTTATGTTCCTTTTTGCTTTCGAATATACATATGTATGTAGCAATAAAAAATTAATAAAATAAACTAAGTGGATTATGGAGATATAGCGTTTATCTTAACTTTTCGAGATAATTCATACCAAAATGTTGTAGTGGTTTCTCCTTGAATAGAAAGGTGATCTTCAAATGTTTATTGTACAGTGGAAACAGAGGGCAGCATACTATCGGCTGAGTTTATGATAAGGTAAGGTTGATAATATATTTGACGAAAATAAAGGTAATTATAAGGGGAAAGATTCCTTCCTAGAAGAAGATGAAAAGATTCCTTCCTCGAAGAAGATGAAGCGATTCCTTCCTCGAAGAAGATGAAGCGATTCCTTCCTCGAAGAAGATGTAAAGATTCCTTCCTAGAAGAAGATGAAAAGATTCCTTCCTAGAAGAAGATGAAAAGATTCCTTCCTCGAAGAAGATGAAACGATTCCTTCCTCGAAGAAGATGAAACGATTCCTTCCTCGAAGAAGATGTAAAGATTCCTTCCTAGAAGAAGATGAAAAGATTCCTTCCTCGAAGAAGATGAAACGATTCCTTCCTCGAAGAAGATGAAACGATTCCTTCCTTGGAGAAGACGAACTAGGAAAGTTAAAATATATGCATATTGTGAGATGTCATGTTCTCACATTTGACTTATACACTGAGGACAGTGTAATGTCGGATGGCCGAATGAAAACGGAAAGTTTAATAGAATTTAAGAACGCTAGGAAATCTACTCAGTCCTTAGTACTAGTACTTTCGTAGTGCTGGTAACTGAGGACGGTAGCTCGGACATATGAGTGGTGGGTTAGAGATTGTTGAGTTCAATATCTGCACGCGACAACGATAGACGTATGTCCGAGTTTACCCCGATTGTGTTTTCGTTATATTTTGTCTAATAAGTGTATGTATCAATACTCAACGTTAGCATAGTGTTGATGTCTTTCATGTTCAATGCATTGTTTAAATTCGGGGAATTCTGCTTTGTTGTTAGTTTTTTTGTTATTGTTCCATGTTTTTTTTTATAATTTGCACATGCCAAAGGTAATATGAAAAGAAAGAGTAATGAATAGTTTGACATATTAGGGTAAATAGTGATAGTTTATATTTCCGGAATTCAATTAATTTTTTACAGATCCCTGTGGTACTCCTCCTGTAATTTTATATGTTTTAGGCCCTTCTTCCGTATCATAGTGGAGGGTCCTATCTTCATAATGCAGCTCCATTTGGCAGAGTTGAAGGCATTCCTTACGTCGAGGGTAACGACGGCGCAGTATTGCTTTTTTCCTCCTTTCCATCTGGCACACTGCTTGTATCGGGGTTGTGCTTCGTTCTTAGAAAATCTTCGCGTATCTCTTCTGAGTCTTCTCTTTGTCTTTGTCTTTCTCGCTGCTGGCGCCTACGTAATTTGAGGCATTCTGCTCTAAATCTAGCGATGCAATTGTTCCACCAGTACACCAGTGTTCTCCCATTTCCATTGCTTTTTCGTGGCATGGATGCATTGCATCCTTAAGTCAAATACGCGGTCATTTGAGTGGCCTGTTCTTCAGCAGTGCCAAAGAATACTTCCATGCTGGTCATCCAGAAATCGAGCATCTCATTATCTGGATTGTTTCCTTTCCAACCTCGGCTCTATACCTTTTTAATGACTCCCCGGTGCTGGAACCGTCCCGGCTCTCTTATCTGAAATATGATGGCTCGGTGATCACTGTTTGTGTAGAGATCAAAGACTTGCCATTTTATTTTCCTAGCTATGTTTCTACTGGCAAATGTTAGGTCTACGATTGAGCCTGATCTGCCGTTATTGAAAGTGTCTTTGTTTCCTTCGTTTAGAAGCACCAGGTCGAGGCTAGCAAATGCGTCCAGTAATGCCTCCCCTCTGTGGTTGGTTTTAGTGCTGCCCCATTCGACTGCCCATGCGTTGAAGTCTCCAGCTATAATAACCAGTGATTTCCCTCGCACATCATTAACAAGTACATCCAGCATCTGTTGGTATTCTTCCATTCTCATACTAGGTGGAGCATAGCCACTAAAGAAATGGATTCCTTTCACTTTTGCGTAGGTATTTTGTTTGTGCTCTTGCGCTCATGTGCATAGCTTCTGCAGCTCCAAATTGCTGCTTTCTTGGTGGTGTCATCTACCCATCTTGCCTTGGTATGGGAGCTTTTGTACTGTTCACATATAAGGGCTAGGTCTACTTCTCCTTCTTTGCCTGTCTGTGTCAGCAGATCCTGTGCGGCTTCACAGTGATTGAGATTTATTTAGATGCACTTCATTGCTTCTTTACCAATACTCGTATAGCGTTTTTGTAAACTTCACATCTGTAGCTTCCGGTGGCGTGATTGTTTCCACCTTTACATGCCGGGTCGCATATGGAACTTCGGCTCTGCTGCACATGTTTAAGCTGTGTGTCCTTTATCTCCACATCTTAGACATGTTCCTGCGCGGTCGATCTCGTTCTTACAATGCCTAGAAATATGTCCGTATTCTAGACACTTGAAACACCTAGTTGGAGTGATGTACTCTTTTACTCGGCATCCGACCCATCCTATCTTTAGGCGTCCCGCCGCGATAATCTGGGTCGCCACATCTACTGGTAGACTGGTAGGGCAGTTTGCGTTCCGTCCCTCATTTTCCTCATAGACTTAACAGCATCTGTGGTGATACTAGCTGCAGATGGGGTTTGCTCCGCTATGGCCGTGCGTATCTCTTCTTGGGTCGTTGCTTCCTTCAGATCGCGTACCTCTATTGTGATTTTGTGGCTCATCATCCGAACCACCGCTTCGTTTTGGAGGGCTTTGGACATTTCCTCCTTGAATTTCGTAGTCTGTCCATCGTTTCCCCTTTTCAGAGCTATGAGCGGTTCACCTTTGGCTGTTTTCCTGATCGTGTTGACATTTTCGCCGAGTTCTTTAAGATCAGGGTTTGTTCTCATCCTTTTGAGGATACTTTCATAGGACGTCTCACCGGTTTTTGCAATGATGATAGCATCAGGCCTTTCGTCTCTTGCTCTTATCCTCAGCTTGCTTGCTCTTTTTGGGTTCTTCCCTACACCGAAAAAAAAACGTTGGTAAAATCAAGTACGTTCCTTATTTGATTTTGCGTCAACCAATGGACGTTGTTGATTCAACAAATGCAGCATTGTTGATTTTTTTGAAAAACGATACAATGTTCCTTGGTTAAATCAACAACGCCATTATCAATTTCGTGATTAAATGATCACGAAGCATAGTTGAATCAACAATGTTTGTGCTAAAATCCGTGATGAAAGAAACACGGCGACAGTGTTACTTTAAACATGAACGTGTTTGTTCAACAATACCTGTGTTTGAATTACAATGATCATTGTTAACCAACTATTGCATTGTAAAGATTACGTGATTCGTTAAAAATGTCCATGCTTATTTTATCACGTAAGTGTTGTTATTTCTCCACGGCCTTGGTGAAGTAAAAATACTATATCTTGTAAACTTATTTATACTTACAATCATGGTTTTCCCTCTGAAAATTGAATTAAATGCCATATTTTGTCTTATCACTTATAATCCGGTTTTATTATACACTATTCTAAGTATGATACATAGTTTGTAACAAAAAGAAATATTAAAGATAGACCACATAAAGTATATATATGTATAAATGATCAGCATCAATAGCCGAGTCGAATAAGCCATGTTCTTCCGTCCGTCTGTCAACAGTTTTTAGGCCTTCAATTTTGTGCTAGTAGGAAGGCATCACTAGGCAATTCGATGGAGCCACGTCCGCCCGTCCTTGTGTCCTTGAGCTAGGTTGATGAAATTTTGTATATGAAGTCTTTGGAAAAAAATAACAGCACATTTTATTAATAATATAAAAGTTTTTGGAATAAAATTTGACTCACCGTTTACGAAATTTTCGTTCCACCTTAAATGGCTTTTCAAAGCTCTGTGGGCAGGTTACGCCTAAACGGAAAGAGAGTGTCAATAGATTTGATCTCAGCACATCCAAATCTATCGGATTAAAACAAAAAAGTTATTTTGAAGAATGTTTCTATAAAGACAAATCTAGCCCTCTTATTCTGTGTTTATATGTATAGACTATTGCTTACCTGATGGATTTTGAATAAGTAAGTATGTTGAACAATAACATATGTATATCACTGAATCACAAACTACAAAAAACGTCTTTACCCTGGCACTTATTGCTGAAAAGTGAATATTTTTGCAAGATGCATGCAGGACACAAACGAACATTCCGTCGCTACTTTCGTGGTTGCTTCAATATGAAAACATGTCAATTTGAATATGTTCGTTGTACTTACACATTGTTCGTGATTCTTCAACAATATTTGTGCTTGATTGAAACTACACATTCTTGGTTTGTATATTATCCGTTATACATGGCACATACAGGCGTGTCTGTAATAAGAAATGATCACGTTCATGATACTATGACAATGTTTTCAGGATCAATCGTGATTGTCGTACCACGAATATGGTTAATTTAAAAGAAATGTGGTTGATTTGTATTTATTGAACATTATTGTTGTTAATCGAAAACGTTCATGATCAAATTATTTTTACAGGGCCAAAATTATAAATTGATCATATCTATTGTTGTTTAACAATGAAATCAACAATGACGTTGTAAATTGACAATGAAAGCATTTTTGAAACAACTACAGAAATGTTTGAATTAAACATGTCCGTGATACTTTCGAAAATATTTATCAACAATGCCAAAGTAGTTGATTCAAACATGACGCCTTGTTTGTTTTAATCACATACGTATTTGATTTGACAATTTTGAGCACATTGTTGGTTAACAATGTTACGTGTTTGATTCAACCAATGTTTTTTCTTTCGGTGTAGGAGGCTCTTTTTTGTCCTTTTTGTTTCCTCCTTTCTCATTGGGCCTTTGTTTGACCACGTTAGTCCAGCTCTCGTTTTCTGGCCGTTTTTCTTTTAGTGCCCCTGCGGAGTTCCCCCTTTTTGTTTTTTCTTGGGGCGCCTTCTGCGGGCGTTTGGGGCTTACTGTTTCCGCCAGTGGCTCCGGTTTCCGTTTTGCATCATGTGTCGACTTTAGCCATGGTGATGTTTGTGAGGCGTTGCTTTTGCTGACAACTTTTCTCTCCTTTTCAACCAGTGTGTCAGTTGCCAGTAGCTCGTAGAGTTCTTTGATACTACCTATAGCATCTCTCATTTGCTGGTGTACGGAACGCCTTTTGCCGTCTTCCAACATGTCCACCAGGGTTTTAATTTGTTCTCCGAGTTTTTCGAAGACTGTGAGCTGGTGTGTCGTCTCGTCCCTTATTTCTCTTTGTGGGGTGTTACTTTTTTCCTCCTGCGTTGTTTTCTGGTCTATCGGTGACCTAACTACTTTGGAGCTCCTTAGGAAAGGGTTCGACTGGATCTCCTTTTTTTCCTCGTTTTGGTTTGGTTTTGCTGTTGTTTTTGTTGTAATCATTTCTATGTGGTCCCCACTCAAAGCCGTTATCAATGTTCGGATACGTAGTCACCA
This sequence comes from Chalcosyrphus nemorum, assembly GCA_949716465.1. Classification (NCBI taxonomy): domain Eukaryota; kingdom Metazoa; phylum Arthropoda; class Insecta; order Diptera; family Syrphidae; genus Chalcosyrphus; species Chalcosyrphus nemorum. Next base: position 50,746,430 of record OX454333.1, on the reverse strand, counting down.
AAAGGATCTCATGGGTATCTTTGTATCAGGGAGGCCATGCAAGGGTTGACACAGGCCTTCATGGGGTGCTGTGCCAGAGCCAGATCAAGTGCTAACCAGGAATGTTACACCTACGCCACCAACTAAATGGCGACGAAACATTGAGCGTTCTTTGAGTCCTGCCAAGGTTTTAACGGGACGGGGGCGTCTGTAGCATTAACTTGAGAGCCATTTCAACCGGATTTCACTCCTGCTTACCGAAGTAACAGAATACTACAGGCGTCAGCCCTCAGCTTCCTTATTTCGAATCATTTTCCAGTATACCTTAATTAAAACCTTACTGGGCTCAGTTTTAATGATCAGTAAGCTAATAATATTTTAGAACGGGCATTACCCGTTGTAACTAAGACCTTGGGGTCTTGCCAGTTCTTGGCATGTATCCCACGTTGTGTTTCCCTTCTGTGTAAGGAGTACGGGGTCATGTCTTCGCCTCGTTTCATTCATCTGTGTCCCACGTTGTGGCGGGTACATCCGGGTCTCGCCAGTTTATTATTTCTGTATCCCACATTGTGACGGGTACATCTGGGTCTCGACATTTCATTCTTTCTTTATCCCACGTAGCTACCCTCTGGGTGGAGAGCACTTATTTGAAGACGGCACTTACTCGTCTTATCACAGAAAGTTATTTAATTTTAATATTGTGAAAATTGATTGGACTTGGTCTTTAACTAAGCTAATTGGATAATAATTGCAATAAATATTTCTATTTGCCAACAATGAGTGATTCAGGCCGCAACTGGCAAATTACAGTACAAGCAGCTTTAATCCATCGAACTGCGAATAGAGAGGCAATATTATGAACTTAAGTTACTTATACTAGAGCTTTTTTTTTTTATAATTCGCGCTCGCCAAAGGGGTATGAATGACGATTCAAGTCGCGGGCGTTTGTTAAAAGGGGGAAGAGGAACAGAGGAGGTACCTATGCACGTTGGCCTTAAATGTTTGAAGGCTGTAGCGATAAGGGAACACAGAGCCTGGGAGTTAATTCCACATGCGTGTCGTTCGGCTAATAAATGAATCTCTGTACTTTACAGGCCGTCCGAAGTTGGGCTTAAGGGAAAACTGATGTGCATTCAAAGCGTAACGTGTATTGCGGGTGAAATTTTGAAGGGGTGGAATGCGACTGGCTATTTCGCTGGAGCATTTTTTATGGAAAAAGCGATAAAATAAGGAAAGACATGAGACATTTCGTCTATGTTCCAGAGAGGGTATAGAGTTTTAACGCACGCTTTTGAATCCTGTCCAGTAGGCGCAAAACGGCTTTAGGTGCACCTGACCAGATGTGGGCGTTGTATTCCAGCTTTGGGCGGATATATACCTTGTAAATTTTAGCTAGATCAAGTATTTGTTGTATCGCTTAAGCAATCGTATACATTTTGCTGCATTTTTGGCGACCAGGAATATGTGATCGTTCCATCGGAGATGGTTATTGATATACATACCACGAACAGCAAGTTTATCGGTTTCCGCAATGCAAGTTTCATTCATGGATAGTGGTTGAGGGTTTTGGTTTCGTTTGACTGACAGGAGACAGCATTGCGTTTTGGATGCATTAAATTCAACACTGTTGGTTGAACCCCATTTGATTATGCTGTCAAGATCGGAATTTGATGAGCTTAACATACGTTGCCGTTCCTCTTCTACGGCGGAAGAGCAGGGACGTGAGTTTGGGAATGAATATGTAAAACTGAGGGTACTGTCATCAGCGAAAGAATGGATTGGATTAGAAGTGGCAGACAAGAGGTCATTAATAAAAATGAGAAAGAGAGTCGGAGACAGAACTGAGCCCTGGGGAACACCAGCATTTATGTGGTGGATATCAAACTTGAAGCCATCCAATACAACTTGTATTGAACGCCCCGAAATGTAATTTCTAATCCATTGAAGAAGAAACTCGTCGCATTTTCGACAAAAGAGCCTGATGCCAAACTCTGTCAAATGCTTTAGAAATATCAAGCGCAACTATCTTTGATTCGCCGAAGTGATGAAGAGATTGGTTCCACATCTCGGTGAGATATGCCATCAAATCACCAGTGGACCTGTTGCTACGAAAACCATACTGCCGGTCATTGAGGAGTTTTCGTGAATCAAGATATTTCATCAGCGTTTCCATGACCATGACACAAAAGCTTAAGCAGAGGTTTTGCCAGCCTGGAAGAACTATAGGGGGAAACCATCTGGACCAGCGGATTTGTGTACGTTAAGACCTTTGAAGACTCCTGCAACTGTACGAGTGCGAAAGTCGATTTGTCCCATAGAAGAATCTACGCTCTCAAGCACAGGGTCAGACGTAGCACTATCTTGCAGTGTGGAGATAGCTGCGAATTGTGCAGCTAGCAGATTGGCTTTGTCTAAGGAGCTGACAGCTGGAATGTCATTGTAAATAAGCGTTTTTGACGAATGACCAAAAATTTTTACTACCTTTGGGACACTGTAGAATTTGTTGCCTTAATTTGGTCGTATAAGAATTTCACACGTAGAATGTTGGCATTGCAGTCTTTTCTGGCTTGTTTAAACTTCTTTCGGTTTTCATCAGATTTGTTGGCTTTATAAGCCCGAAAACTTACTTCTTTTAACCTGATAGCCTTTTTACAGCTCTGGTCAAACCAAGAGTTTACCTTAGGTTTAATGCTCTTTATTCTGTTAGGAATAATACCTAAGAGAATCGTGTCGGTAATCATATCAGCGGCGGCATCCACGTCACTATCGAGGAAGCATAGTGACCAGTTAAAACTCCTAAAAAAACTCCGTCCCAGTTGGCTTTCTCGTATCGCCACACTTTTCTTTTAGGAGTTTGTTCTTTAACTGCGTGGTCGGAGTACGAGAATTTAGCTGATATGATATTATGGTCAGATCGGCCTAGCGGCGTTAATACATCAATGGTGTATTTATCAGGGTGAGAGGTAAGAAACAAGTCAAGAGTGTTGGCGGAGTGACTTACAATGTCCGGTGTACAAGCTGAGTCAAGTTGTTAATCTCAGCGAAAAGTTCAATATACCTTCCTTCTGGCCAGAGTACAGCCAATCCGAATTGTGTATATTGAAATCGCCCACAATAACGATTTCAGTACGAGGATGTAGGGTGACAATTCGGGTGATGGAATCAGACAGTGCATCATACTCGTTAAAGGGCTTCTGTAAATGAAACAGTAGTGGATAATTTGCTTACGGACGGTGAATTTTAGCCATTTGAAGTTAAATTGCGGATTGGTACAGTCGCCATACTATGATGGAATGTGAAAAGCAATATCACTCCGGACATAAATAGCAAGGCCGCGGTGGGGGAAGAATAAAGGCACTAAGCTATATAAAGGCAGTTGCAAGTCGGATGATTCTTCAACTACCTGTGTTTCGCTAAGTGCCAAAACAGCTGGTTTATGGGAGTGAGCATGGACGTATAAGTCAAAGAAATTCATTTTAAGCCCACGAATGTTGGTGAAGTCAACCCTAAACTCCCCCATCACTAAAACATAAAAATACAAAAAGACAACTTTGACGTTAATAAGCGCAGCCGTGAGGTGTAGATCCTGGAATTGTTTTCCACAGAAAACTGCCGCCGGTGTTATGCCCAAGCGACAGTCAGCTGTGGTCCGCTATTCAGATATACACTCACCGCCCGCTATCGATCAGATGTTACGCGATCCCAATCACCGCAGCTGTAAGCATGAATAGATCATGCAACAATCGCAGAGACCAAGAAGCGCAACAGTGGGTGAGTGGGGAAGGGGCTGAGATGGGATGCCCGACCAGTGTTCCCAAAATTGGCGCTTTTCCCCTCAATCTGGGAACACTGTGCCCGACACTGATCGATTTTTTTTTTGTAGCACAGCACTGATGTGAATTAGGCGCGCGCGATTTTTTTTTTTTTCAGTGTAAATGATTTTATTGTTAATATTATTAGTATTTTTTTTTTTTATGTGTTGTTTGTTTTTGTTTGAGGTAGGTTTTATTTTAGTTAGTTTTTTTTTCTTATAGCGTTTAAGAAGGTGGAGGGACGGAAAATCGCGTGCGCCCACGATGACAGGCAATAGGCAACTGGGTGAGAAATTGGACAAAATAGTAAGTGATTTCAGTCTTCGTTGACAAAACGAGTTGAAGCCATCGAAAGTGCATCCAAAATGACTGATTTCGTTTCACAATCTCCTATCTTGTCACAATTCGTTGAAAGAATTGACTATCTCGAACGAGAGAAATTGAGTGCTGATGCTGTGCTACGCGGTATTCCAAAAACCGAAAATGAAGAAGTTTTCTCCACCTTATATAGATCCATTAATTGTATACAGCCACACGAGATTGTCACACATCACATCAGAGGACACTGGAATTATAATCAAATTCAAAACTGCAGCGGATAAACAATTATTGCTTGATTCGGCTCATCAGCATTGGAGGAGAAACAAGAAATCACTTTGTTTACATGATGTCAAACGCAATTCTGACAGGCGCATATTCATCAACGAGAGCCTAACACTGCACAACCACCTGATACTGCGAATAGCTCTTTAACTTAAGCGACGTTCCAAGCTTTCGAGTGTAGACAAAGTCCTTTTAATCAACGCAATGGAAAACTTGAACACAATGTGCGAGATGGAAACACCAGATGATCGAAGTGAAAGCAGAAATACGTAAGCTGCGCTTGCAGTCTGTAATTTTCTTTTTCATTTTGAATTTTCGTTTATTGATTTATTAAATTTTTTTATAGATCCAAGATTACTTAGTAATGTCTAAGCTATAGGTACTATACCAGCCTCGTAATGAACCCTGAGGGGTCCTTGCAGTTTTCCGTGCGCAGCAATAATCTGCTTGAAAATGACATCACATAATGATTTAAATTCCTACAGACAGCTGATAGCTTGCGTGCGTGATAAGAATTTTTTGTAACCAGCACCATGGGCTTACTATGTGCCACATTAACGGCCAGAGTTTATATCAAAAACATATGAAAAGGCTACAATCCGTCTAGAGCGGATCGTATGATACCCTATCCCTTTCCTGTATGCAAAAGTTTTTTTTCAATATCTTATCAAATCACTCTAAAACACCAGTTTTAATTAATTTCTTTTCATTATATACTGGATTTTGGGATCTAGACAAACACTAGAGACAGACAAACACTAGAGACAGAGAACTTTTTAAATGTATTAAAGAATATGGCGCGAAATACCACTCGACGGGAAAACCTACCTATTGGCCAACAGATAGGAATAAAACCCCAGATCTTGTCGACTTCTTTATATCTAAAAATATATCCTCAAATAAAATAAATGTGGAAGAAGGCCCTGATCTTCAATCAGATCACTCCTCAGTCCTTCTTACACTTGGCGATAAAATAATGATAAAAGAACAAAGTCCAAAACTTGTTAATAGACTGACTGATTGGAACTACTTTCGACAGATGTTGGAAGAAAGTATCCAACTATCATCAGGTATACAAACAGTAGACCAACTAGAAAAACCAGTGCAAATACTAACACTGAACATACAAAATGCTGCATGGGCAGCAACTCATAAAACAACAAAAAAGACTAAGCAAAATTCTTACCCTCGCGAAATATGTGAAATCATTACACGAAAGAGGAAAGCTAGAAAGCGTTGGCAACAGACAAGGTCGCCAAGCGACAAAACCACACTAAACAACTTAAATAATAAGCTCAGAAATTCTATAAAAGAATTCAAGAATGGATCTTTAAAAACTTACCTTAGCAGTCTTACAAATGATGCTAGTACCGACTACTCGCTCTGGAAGGCAACAAAGAAAATGAACCGACCAATTGCCCATATTCCTCCAGTAAAAACCAAAGAAGGTAGCTGGGCAAAAAGCAGCCAAGAGAAAGCAAACACTTTTGCAGATTATCTTGAGGACGTCTTCAAACCCTATGAAGGAGATCGACCAAATCGATCGGTAACAGCTAAAGAACTTGCCAAAGAAATTAAAGAAAATATAAATATAAAAAAGGCCCCAGGGTTTGATTTAATTACAGGGGAAATCTTAAAACAATTCCCACAAAAAGGTTTAAAAAAACTAGCGCAGATTATAAATGCTGCATTTAAGCTGAGACATGTGCCAAGCATGTGGAAGGTCGCGGGGGTAATAATGATCCCAAAACCAGGCAAACCACCAAGCGAAGTAACCTCATATCGCCCAATATCGATACTACCAATATTGTCAAAGCTATTTGAAAAAATGCTGGTAAAACGCCTGCAAAAAATAATCGATGAAAAATCGCTAGTCCCAAATCACCAATTTGGATTTAGAAATAAGCACTCTACAATTGATCAAGTGCATAGAATCACAGATAAGATCGAAAAATGTGTGCTCTACAATATTTCTTGATATAGCACAAGCTTTCGATAAAGTCTGGCACAAAGGACTGATACACAAATTACAAAAACAACTGCCGATGCAGTAGTACCACATATTCGAGTCTACATTAACAACAATATAGTGGAATATTCAAACACAGCCAAATATCTAGGCATGACTCTAGACGCTAAACTGCGTTGGAAAGCGCATGTAAAGAAAAACAAATGCGAGGAGGGCCTCGTGTAATAGTGTTCCGGACATTTTATATTGTCATTAAATAGAAGGCAATTTATTCATATCCTGCATAGGTACACCTAGTACTGGTTTTGATATGAATAATGTAATGTCTTGTATGTAGGTATGTCCTAGTAATACTGAGCTGAGATTCCAGTCCATTTTAACTTACACTTTCAATATAAAACATGGCGTACCAAGCTTTTGGATAAAAATGCATGTAACGGTACTTTGCTTGTTAAATGGTTCAAGTAAAGCAAAACACTGGCAATACTTGACATGCGAAGGAATACAGCATTAGAGTTTTAAAAATTTAAGAAAAAAATATTTTTGATAAAAAAAAAAAAATTAAAAAAAAAACACATTTTTCAAATGTTTGGCAAGCTTTTTTGTTCAACAAATTTTGCCAGAAAAAAATATTTCTTACATATATGGAGCCCTTGCAAAATTCTCTTTAATTTGATATGCCACATGATGGGGAACAAAATAATTTTTTTTTGCCCTTCATACAAGGTGCCCAAAAAAGGGCTCCCAAAATTAAATTCATTACCGCCATCTTGTGCAGGCTTCCACATAATGTATACATAGCGAAAGTTTCAGCTCTCTACGTCTAACGGTTCAAAAGTTACAGGGCTGTGACAGACTGACAGACAGACGGACAGACGGACAGACAGACACCGTATCAAACCCATAAGTGTTCCGTCTTACCTTTTAAGGTCCGGAACACTAAAAAGATGAGTTGAACATGCGATACAGTAAAATGTATTGGCTTATTGGGAGATATTCTTCCCTGTCCAACTACAATAAGTTATTACAATACAAGCAAATTCTAAAACCGGTATGAACCTATGGTCTCCAGTTATGGGCATGTACATGCCAAACAAATTTACAAAAAAATCAGGTCTTCCAAAATAATGTACTAAGGAACATAGTCAATGCACCGTGGTACATACGTAACGCTGATCTTCATAGAGATCTAAATATCGAAATGGTTGAAGACGAAATTAAAAAAGTTGCTGAAATGCACAGACGTAGGCTTCTCAACCACGTTAGCTTAGAAATAACTGAATTATTAAATACAGACCATATAATCAGGAGATTAAGGCGGATAAAACCGCTTGATCTAAAAAAATTAGCTAAGAATAGAAATTAGGTCATATTTCCTACGAAAAAAGTTCAGAAATCCGACAACCGGCGGATTTATCTTTTAAATTCTCAAACAATTCAAAAATAAATTGCTGATTAGTTGAACAACTAGGTGCAATCACATTCGGGATGACGAAAGTTAGTCCCCCAGATGCAGAAGCATCCATCGCTCTGCAATGTCTTTCGATGATTTTCCCTTCCAGCAAACCCCCATTAAAAAAAAAAAAAAAACTGGATTTTGTTCCCCCTTCGGGTAGGGGTTAGAATATACCCGAGGTAGGCATGCCTGTCGTAAGAGGCGACTAAAATCCACCCTCCGTATACCGAGCATAGCGTATACACAAATATGCAATGAATAAAACTAAGCGATTTAATACCCCAGGTGGCAGTCCAGTTACACTGGAAAATCCACCCTCTTCTGAGGTCGGCTCTATGGATTCTGGGGAGAGCCATTTATTGCAACTGATAAATCACTTCTCTAAAAGTACAAGGGTATCTCGATCTCCACCAGC